>JBAJNP010014608.1:0-10798 GCA_036877545.1 Yasuhikotakia modesta | reverse complement strand
CCAGAGGGTGAGATGGAAGATAAAGCTCCAGAAGATGAGATGGAAGATAAAGCTCCAGAGGGTGAGATGGAAGAAGATGAAACTGAGGAAGCAATTAATGATGAAACAACAGCTGGAAATGAAAAACTTAATGAAAAGTCCATCAGTCAGAACAGTGATGAAGGGAACCAGGCTGGTTCTGCAGAGGCTGAAGCTGAGAAGGATGAGACTTGTGATGCAGAAGAGGTTGAGGACCAGACCAAAATATCAGAGACAAATGTTGAGGTGAGAGAATGTGAAACTGATAAACATATTTCTTTTGAGGAAACTCCTGCTGAGGATACAGAGAGAAATACATCTATTGAAAGTAGTGGTGTGGATTCTGAGATCACAAGAACATCAGTGGAATCTCAACCAGGATCAGTGGAAAACTCAACAAGTCAAACAGTGCAAGCCAAACTTAACAGTCTTCAAAGTTTTATGGAGAGCATTGAAAGTCAAGGAGACATAGTTGTGATCACCAAACAGCCACCATACAGAGAGAGCTGTGAGTTACGTGGGCCAGAAAACCAGACAGACTTTGGAAATGCGTTGTTTGAGTGGCAAGTCTCACCTAAGATCAGAAACAAAGACAATAAACGGAAGAAGCTGAGGAACGATGATATTGATGAATGAGAGGAACATCTCATTTAAAGCACTTTTCTTTGATTGCTAATGTTTCTTAACATTTCAATGTTTGAATTGGTGAGAGAGTTTAAACTATCCTCTGAAGTTTTCTTGTAACAGTAGACCAGCTATTTCAGAGGTTATTGAATATTCTTTCCATGTCACTGCACTGATGGTATTATTGTATTAAACTCAGACACAGGGTACTGCAAGTTCAGAACTTTTATTGGTAAATAAAATTATTTAACTAAGGATTTATGTAAACAATTCTGTATATATTGAATTTTATAGTCCACAGAATAATGTATATTTTACTGGTAAATGTTGAATTCTCAGGGTGTTGGAAAACTTATTTAAATACAGTATTCTCTCAAGCTAACACTAAGGTTACATTACATAAATTACAGGTATTAAACACTTAATGTACATGTTTAAATACATAATTATCCTATGAAAAATGAACTGATGTGTTATGTTGTTCTGAACCTGCTAAGTGATGCTTGATACTGTATTTTACATGTTAAAACATCTTGTGATGGTGACATTTACAGCATCTTTGAACAGTGATTGTTGTATGTTGCTGTTTTCAACAACATTTAATAAATGCTCAACTCTGTCACTTGTAGTTTTTATAAATTAATGTCAAAACAGTGAACTAAATATCACAGTAAACTAGTAGGTTTTGTTCCTTAATGGAAACATTAGGGATTATTCCTACATATACAATTATTTACTGGGTGTAGACAGGAATGGTCAAAGATGTGGCTTGTTAAAGATTGTTTAGAAAAGATGTTTTTTCTCACAAGGTGATCAGATTTGGACAGTTTAATGTGTGAAATAGTTTCTGGAGACTCTGAGGCAGATGTGAGACTCTCATCACCACATTTGCTTTAATGCTGTTTAATGCGGTTCACAAACATTCTTCAGTTTTGTGCTTTGCTGTAGGTCAGTGATACCTGCAGATTAAACACAGTGAATCATTGATGTGAGTCCTGCAGGCTGAAGAGTTCTTGCATCATGTTAATCTCACTGAGGGAGCGTCTTTAGCTGGTAAGAGGATTGAGGACTCGAATCACTAGCCTAACATTCAGCTAGTAGAGCGATTAGTTAATGCTGTGTAAATGTTATTTAACAGTGTGTACTGATTGTTAGATATCCCTGTTCTTTAAAGCACATTTAACACTTAAATTAAAATATCAAGAACATAACAGATCTGATCTTCTTACCCTGATGATAATTTTGCATTTTAGCTGTTGGGTCCAATTTCCTAGAAATTGTCAGTTTTTGATTTCAACAGAAAAGTTTGTAAACTAACCTGCAGCTTCATGTTTCTGACAGAGATGGTGACAGTGAGGCAAAAGTTACAGAATGCAACTTTTAATTAGAATGCATTTTATTTATAATATGGGTAATAAAACTTGTTCTTATTCCCAGTTTAGTTTCCACAGGAGTTGTGCATTTAAAACAAAGACAATGGTGTAGTTTGTGTTGTTTTATTTTAACAGTCAGATATGAGTTAACAGATTCCTGTATCAGAGTTTGATCATGTTCAAAAATCATTTGAAATGTGTTTTCAGAAGGAAGTGGGATATCTAGTACAAAACATGCAAATACTAGCAGCAATTCTGATATAATCAACAACATGTCAAAGTTAAAGTTTACATAAGACAGAGAATATCAGATTCTTTCTACAGCTAAGAGTTTCTACAGAAGCATTCATGTGTGAAACCTGTTGCTATATGATCAAACATTCAGATGAAACTTTCCTCTCTAGTCACTCAGACGCTGTTTTACAGCATCAGTCACAGCTGCTTGTTTTCAGTCAGAAATAAAACTTTAACTGTTTTTGGGGAATAATCAAAACCTTTTAAAGACACTAAACCGCAGCGTTACATTATATCTCTGATAGTGCTGATTTACAGTTTTTTATCCATGTAAATATCTTCCAAAAGTGGTATGCAGTAAGTGTTCATACATGAATAGAGTGATTTCCTTCATCTGTGGTTTAAAATATTTTCAGACTAGAGGAAACTCCGCCCTCTGAATCTGCATCTCCATCATTCATGTCCAGTTTGACTCCAGTTCTGAAAGCGGCTCGTGAATGAGGGCCAGCAGCATCTTCTTCAGCTGTGTGAATGTTGGTCTCTCAGCCGGATCTGCCCTCCAGCACAGCTGCATGATGTCATACAGCGCAGCCGGACATCCGGGCGGCTGCGCCATCCTCCGTCCTTTCTGAATGCCACAGACACACGACATTTTATCTTCACCTGAAAGACACAGCAGCATTATGAGAGGTAACACACACGACTAAAGCTTAAGTGCAGCAGAACGGTTCTGTGGATGTTAGAGGTTCTTTATGGAACAGCACAGAACCTTTACGTTAAGAACACACATTTATTATGTTTATTATGTCTGGTTTGTGTTCACCAGGGTACGGGTCGTCTCCATAAGTGATGATTTCCATTAGAAGAATTCCAAATGACCAGACGTCACTTTTGCTCGTGTAGTCCTTGCTCTCAAAGATCTCCGGGGCCATCCATTTCACCGGAACCTGTATATCTGCGGCCGCCACACATAGGTCAGGCACTGGAGTTCTTTGCATTTCTTTTTTCTTACTTGCATGACAAAGTCAAATATTTTACCTGAGGAAACTCTGAGGTTTCCAGGGAGACTAAACTGAGAGAGCCCAAAATCAGCTATTTTGCAGGACTGCATGTCGGTGAGCAGAATATTTTCAGCTCTTAGATCTCTGTGAACAATTTTATCCTCCAGGTAAATCATCCCTTCTGTAATCTACATGATTTAAGGAGAAATCCAATATAACATTTTAATGTAGCAGCAAAAACGCTTTTTTGATGTGCTTGATTTCTGAATGAGATAAACGCAGGCAAATGTTTACTTATGTAAACTAAACATAAATTTGATCACATTTTAAACATCTGAATTATGTAATAAATAAATGACCTGAACAGCAAAATCCATCATGAGAGAAAACTCCAGGTCCTGTTTGGCTTTGTGCTCTGAGAAAAAAGGTGTTTTTGTGGTAAAAGCTGTTTGTCCATTAATGTCAATGTGTTTAATTAGCTGCAGTAATTAGTTACAGTTACAGGCTCATGTTTGTCTGGATGATTATTCACAGCTCAGGTGCTTCACTTACCCATGAGAAATGTCTTTAAAGTGCCGTTTCTCATGAGCTCGGTGACGATGCAGATGGGCTCATCTACCGTACAGACGGCATAGAGCTGGAGGAGTCGCTCGTGACGAAGTTCCTTCATTATATCAATCTCTGTTCTGATATTAGGACTGATGACTGAAGTAGGATGAAGATAGGATAAAACTAAATTAAAACATCATCCAGGAAATGAAGAACAGTCAAGAGTTGTTGAGTTTTGTGAGGCGATAACTTCAAGAGAACATTAGGCAACATTCCTAGAATGCTCCTTGTTAGCTGGTTTACTGTCTTGTTTAGTTAGATTGTTAGTTATGGCTGGTAAACAGATGATTTACCCTTAAATTCTTTGATGGCCACATCCAGGGTGTTGTTCCACTTCCCGTGCCAAACCTCTGCAAACTCTCCACTGCCCAGTTTCTTTATTTTAGTCAGTGAACTTCTGTTAATCTCCCAGTCTGAGTGAAATGAGAGCGTAGCGGGAACAGGCTGGTCCAGCTGCAGGTGTAAAGGACTGACTGAAGTACATTACACCTGCTGTCCATGCTTATAAACCTGCTAACGGTTCCTACACTAAGTGTTAAATGCTTCATTTGTGAATGGCTTTGGGCATAAGTGTCAGATAAATGAGTAACTGTAACAGATGTAAACGGGAGGAAAACTAACCTTCACACAGGGCTCACTGAGCTTCACACAAAGTCCATTTTGGCTTTTACGATAAAACTGGACCAGCCCAGATAACGTCTTGAATGTTTTGTTTTGAACAAGGTAAAATTGCTCCTCAGATGCTTCCTGTTTAATCTTGTAATGGCGTGCATGAGGGCTGTTCTTCACTTCACACAAACACAGAGAAAACTGGTTTTACCCACCGGCAGCACGAGTCTGAGCGATGTGGTCGTTGCTGTGAGTGTGGCGGGTACCTGACAGATAATAGTGATTGTTCTCCTCTGACCTCCACACCAGAAATGCGCCCTCCTCATTCTGCGCTCTCAGCAGACATCTCTTAGCCTCAACGCGCTTCTTCACCTCCTCAAAATACCATCTGAAGACCAGAGAGTCACATTAGTGTGTGTAGATGTTTGGTGTTTGTTTCATGGCACGTGTGGTATGTGTGTTCATGCCTGTGACGACACACACAACCAGGGCTTTTGTGTTTGTGTCACCTAACCCAACAGGTATGAACAGAGACAACCTAACAGGAAGTTTCTGACCTGATTAAAAAACAAACTACACACAATACACAATAACACACAATAACACACAATAACACACAATACACACAATAACAATGTAGATTCTGTAGCATGTGGATAAACGGTATACCTGCAGTTTTGCGCATTACAACTCCTGTAAATAACTGTGATTTTTCTGCATGTATTTTAACACGTTCCTGCACTTACGGTTCGGCCTCCAGGCTGTCCAGAGGTCGGATGAACTCTCTGGGCACGTAGCCCTGCTCCACTATAGCGCCTTTATCCTTCGCTGTGCGCCTCATCACGTATAACCAGTTCTGGTTCTCCTCCAGAATCTCCAGAATGTCTCCCTTCCTCAGGTCCAGGTCCTGTAAGGTGCGCGCGTGGTAGTGGCATATGGAGGTGTATTTTCTGCGCGTGCTGCGTGTGTTTGGGCAGCAGGGACAGGCGCGTTTCCAGGCGCGCGCGGTGTTGCCCATGTTGACCCGCGGCGGAACGAGGCGTTGCGGTGTAACCGGCTCCCTGCAGCCGCCCAACAGGTTTCACTCCCTCGCTGCTGGGAGGTGCAGGAAGTTTGTGGTGTGATCTGTGGTTATTTAAACCATATGTTTAAACCATAAAGCGCACAGCAGCCGCTTTCAATACCGAAAGCAACTTTCACACAGATACTCGTCGCAGGGACGTTGTGGTTTGGTTTTATATATAATGTTAAAGAAACGTTCTGCCAATGTCACTGCCGGAAAGTTTTTGATAACATTAAGAGAACAAGAGACACAGTCAGAAACATGTTTTTAAAATCATTATTTATTGTGATAATACATGTGAAACATGATTTTGTTGGGTTTCGCCTCTCACTGATCTGTGTGGCATCTGTTAAAGCCAGACTGATGCTCCCAGGGAATCAGACCTCAGATTAGAGAGAAGGTTGTGTTGACTGTCATTTATGTGCTCAGTAACAGATGTTTGTTGATTTAAGGTGTGCTGGTGTTTACAGGACAGCGGACGCAGGAAGTGACAGCATGTCGGATGACAGGATGAGAATCTAAGTAACGTTTGGCTTCAGTGAGAGAGCAGCTTCTCTGGATCAGAACCAGAGCAGTCGGGACCACCTGCAGGAACAACAGCGGTGTGCAGTAAACAACTCAAGCTTCACTCAACATCATGTTCATTCTCACGTTACAGATCCCTTTCTATCTCATTACAGGCTGTTTGCAACTACAGTCAGAACCAGGACCTGGACTAACACCGGACCGTCTCAAACCCTGGTACAATCGCTGTGATGTGTTCTGCTTTTACTAACTGACATTAAATTGGTTATTATACAAATTTAATAATTAATAATTTAATCTGACAAGTATGTTTGTGGGCTGTGTGATTCGCTAGGTTTGTGTTTGTAGCCATTTTACAACGGCTAAGAGAACAACTGATCCAATCAGAGTGTTTTCATTTTTAACCTTTAATAGATGTTATGTAATCTGACTGTCCTTTAGTCATTGATGCCCATCAATGGAGGCTCAGCAGATGTTGGGAAGAAGTTCATGAATTCTCACCCGGTCGCGGCTGTTGGCCGGTTCAGTGTGTTTCCAGACATCTGCTGAGGTCATCTCCTCGCTCACATCATCTGTGCTGTAGATCGCCCTCAGCAGAGCATTTTCACACTCCGCTTTACAGCAGCCCGTCAAACTCTGAAACAGAGTAAAATAAGAGGAGAGAATTTGACATCACACACGGGTCATGTTAAATGATTTCATTTAATGAATTCATTAACTTCTTTCCAACATCTGCTGGCTGGATGGCAGGATGAGGTTGGAGACAGACAGTGTTGCTGTGAGTTTTCAGGATGTTCTAAATGTTCTGCACACGTTCTGGCAACTAAAAGCTTTTTTTCAAAGAGTTACTTTGTAGATTAAAAAGTGTTAAACATCCAAGTGCATGATGTTTTAAAGAACTAGAGAACATGATGTTCCCTGTGAATTTGTTAATATTTTCTAATCCAATATTAAAGGTTCTCCATTGCATTAAGAGATGATTTTTGTTAGAACATTGACTCAGCAGATGAATGACTGGTACCTGTAGCATGTTGAGGGCTCTTCTGTACAGTTTACTGTTGCTCACTCTGACATCTATCATATAATTCATGTAGATCTTTCCCTTCAGGACATGAGCTCCAGTGCTGACCGCGTTTAGACAACATTTGGTTGAAAGTTCCCAGCGTTGCTTCTGTGTGATGATTGTCATCATTACATGAGCTTTTATTTGCAGGTATCACAGTATAAATGTGTCAGTAAGTCTTTTAATAAGAGACGTACCATTACAACTGATGTCTCATCATCTGAAGCGACGGACCACATGATGTTCAGGACCGTTTCAAACACGTCACAAACCCTTTTCTGAAACATTTGCATTCAGTTTATATAATGTAGATCTTTGTTTTTTAAATATTCTATGTGTTCTTTTAAATATTAAGTCCATGCAAACAAGGATCTGATTGGAACATGACATATTTATAAGTGTGGAATGAAATGTTATTAAGCAGTGAGTGTTTTGGTTGTTTTGGTTATTAAGTGCGGTTCCTCGTCTACTCACAGGAACAGTGAGCGTCTCAAGGTCATGAACAACCGCATGCAGATTGGCTGTCCTTCCCCTCACCTGATTGGCCAGCGCCATCACCTCCTGAAGGTCATCTTGAGAGAGAAATTAACACTTTTATTTTCCCTCTCGGCTGTTTGCAGATTCCAATTTTTCATTTTTCACACTTTAATGTGTTTAAGTAACTGGTATTGATTTTTATTTACCATCCACTGTAAACAAAAATAAGATCATGTCGTTCTGACTCAGGCTGGGTAAGATGGTGTCCACAAAGTCCCTGTGTCCAATAACAAACTCCGGCCCCTGGAGATAAATGAATATTGATAAATATTGCTGTTGCTGAGGGCGGGTGACCTATTGAATCTGATGTGAATAAAAACAAGGTTGTGAGGGACAGGCTGTTGAACGGGTCGTACTGTTGTTGACTCTGGTGCCCATCATTCTGCTGACAGAGGTCAAATAAAGATTTTATTGCTCAGATCTTCCTCTCAGTTCTGTTCTCTTTATGCTTACATTTAGTATCGGCTTTGTCTCAAATTAATACCAAATTAATGATCAAATAAATAGCTAATAATGTGGATAGGTCAGATAATTTGACCTTTATTTTATAATGTTCCTCCTATAATCTTATTTTTGTTCACATCAGATAAGACTCAGAATAGCTCACATCTCACCACACGTGACAAATCTCCCTCTTTATTTTTCATTTCTTTGAAACCATTGTTGATGAATCCTCTGACATCTCCAAAATCTAAATAAACAGATTTAAAATATATGCCTGTGTGTGACTGAATTATGTCATTTACACATTTACAAATTGTTAAAAAATATAATGTTTGCTTGTCAGATGAATGATACCTGCTCCAAATGTTGGCAAACATTCACTGGCATCAATAATGCCAATAATTCCAAGCGTCTGCCATCCGATATAGTACACATGTCCGTTCTGCTGAAGACTGTTAAACATTCACAGATATATGAAACGTTCAGAAAACGTTCCAGTAACCACTGGTCTGTGGTGCAGCGATGGCTCTACCTCTCTCCTGCTTTCTGAACAAGCGCTGCTAGTTCTTCACTGTGTGAGTAAGTAGCTTCATAAACCTTCTCACTCGCAGTGATGCAGGAAGACACGCGTCTGAACGACATGTGATTATATCACATTACTGTCAGGATGTTGAGATGCATTGCAGCAAAACTGTAGAATCAGAGAATGAATTGAAGGTCTTACTCAGGTGAGACCGGCTTTCCTCTGAAGGCAGCTTCATGTCCGGCCAGAAGAACCGACTCCAGAATGATTTTGGTTGTGCTTCCTCCTTTCATCCTGGAAGATCCGCTGATGGCCTCAGGCTGTGAGGAGAGACGCATGGTTTCATTTCTTCTAATGAAAGTCAAAGTAACATCAGTACATTTCACACTTTCTGAAGAAATTATTTTGGATTGTTTTGAGTGATTGAGTGTTATTGTGTTCCAGGTGAATGATATTGGGTTGTTCTGAGTGTTTTTCTGTTGCTTTTATTTAGTATCTGTGTGTTGTTGCTATAAATAGAATGACTCTTACCCCCACTATGGGATTTAGGACGAAGGCTTTGTCTCGTTTCTGCTCTCTTGTCATTCTTTCTGCAACATCTTTGAAATGAAAGGAGCAGCCCTGCATTGACTCAGTCCTGTAAACCACAGAGTTTCCTCAGTCATCTGCTGTAGTGATACAAGCTCAGAGCTGTAAAACATCTGCAGGTTTACCGCGCCATATGCACAGCGTTGAATCCCAGGAGCACAGGGGTAACAACGTCTAAATGGTTCAGACAAAAATCCAGTTGCCCAGCAACAAATGGTGCCTTTGACACAGAACAACACTGCAGGTTATTGCAGGTGGCTATAATAAGAACATTTGCAGAACATTAAAGCAATGGTATTATTTTTTAACAGAATAAATATTCACAGGTTTTATCCAGGGCTACAGATTATAAATTATGTTAATTTTCATTTCTGTTCTATGAAAAAAATAGTTTCCTTCATACCGACATGCCGCAGGATATTCCAATAAACAACACGTGCTTTTTTCCTGCGCTGACCTGTTTGGGTAAACAAAACAGACAATTAACTTATATTTGTCAGGCTTTATAAATTTACTTCAGATTATAGAGATTATAGAAGCCTTTTTGTCTCTAAGTATTAAACTTTGATGCATAGCAACACCCTGGCAACCACCCAGAGCACTCTATCTTAATGTTGGGAAGATCTGCACAGACAAGCGCTGCCAGTTAAAGCGTAATGTCTCTCCACAGGATGGTAAAAGAGTGATTAACTACTGTTGCATCTTTGCTCTCCTCTGCATTCACCTTGTCCAGCGTTTGAGTTCCCAGGGCTGGATTGTCCTCTGGAGTCTCCTGTGATGTGAGCAGGGCCCTTTAAACACAGACTGCAGAGTCATGCGGAGTCTGATCTCATGCATCAGACAGACAGGCAGGTCACTCACCTGTCACCACCTGCTATGATGTATGAAAAGATCTGTTTGTGCTGCTGGACTCTCAGCATCTGATTAAAGGACGTCTGATGTGAGAAATATTGTGAAATAAAGAGAAAATGTGAGAGTTAATACAGTGAATGCTGTCATGAGTAAAATGTGCGTTCTTGTTTAATACTTTATTTGTATTTATTATTACCCAACGAAATTAGATGTTTAAAGATGCAATGAAAATGAACAAACCTCATTGTTTATCACTGAGAAAAACAGCTTCATCAATTAATCTGAATGAATTTTTTGAGTTTTTACCGCCAGCAGGAACGCGATTCGTCCTGAGGTTCCACATCCACTTAGAACAATCAAACTCTCCTCAGGGTTCTGCAGGAACAAATCAATCATCACAACTACAATAAATAAACACTTCTGTTTTACCTATATTTATATAGTCTAAAGATCCTTCTTTCATTACCATTTGTAAAAATGTTCTACAGATTTATGGGTTCTTTACAGATATTGTTCTTCCGTTCCATGGAAGCATCTTTTATAAGAATGCATGCAGGTATATTTTTGAGCTACTGATAAAATATCATGTGACAGACCCTGAACATCATCTCAACCCTCCTGGCAACATCCACCATCGTTTGGATGATGAGAGAATCATATATTCCCTGTTGAAACACACACAGGTCAGCTGTGACAGGTGAAAACACTCACACACACACACACACACACACACAC
>JBAJNP010014607.1:0-10799 GCA_036877545.1 Yasuhikotakia modesta | reverse complement strand
ACACACACACACACACATATATATATATATATATATTTATAATATACGGTTATATGTATCTGGTTATATGTATATATAACCAGAACGACTTGTTTGATATACATTATACACTCTGGGATCTTTTTTAATATTGAGTACATGTTTGATTTGGGCAAGGCAAACAGCTTTCCAGCCTTCATCTGCAGTACATTCAGGGGTTATTGAGGGGGTAAACAGAGCCCATCTGATGGAGGAATCTTAAACCCATCGTATGTCTGTAGCGTTACAATGATGTGACTCTGTCATCTGTGTCTGGGGATCGGATTTCCCCCTAATCCTTTTGGGATCACGGTCAAAACCTTAAACCAGTCTGTCAGTCTCAAACAAGCTGGTTTGCTGGTCTTAGTTGGTCTCTCAGCTTGGTCTGCTGGTTTTAGAGGTTTTGACACTTTTCAGTTGACCAAGCTAAACCATCTTAGACCAAACCAGAGGTCCTCAGAAGTCTGTCCTTATATGAACTTTATCTGAGAGACATTTTCATGTCACATTTTTTTTTCATGTCACATTTTTACGCTTGTGAGTGTTGTAATTGTGAAAATTGTAAAAGTGATGTAATTTCCTCAAGAGCCATTAAATCAGATTTGAAAAACTGCATTTTTGTATTGTTTTTAAATATTAAGGATTATAATCCAATCACCGCCGGTGCGCAACAAGCCTCTGACTCTTTGGTGGAGATGAGGTTCGTGGTCGATCAAAGACAATAGTGTGGACTGGAGATAAGACTCGGACAGAGAAAATAACCATTACCCATCCACCCTCCTCGACCCCCTAAAACAGACCAGCACAAACACACGCACACCGGGCACCCCTCTATCAAATTCTCCCCTCAGTGAACGGAGATAAGCGAATGTCGCATCGTTCTTGAATAATGAACCCCCTTCACTTTCCAACCAAAATCAATAAGGGCCCAAGAACCACGAAATACAGGCAATAAAATGAACTAAAAGCTAATAATATACTAATGAGACTCAGTGAAAGGTCAAGTCTAAAAAAAAGTCCCCCTTATAAATATAAACCATGATTAGTGTTACAGGAACAGGTTATTAAGCCATCAGGCATTACGGCTGGTTGTGTCTATTGTAATATTACTTCACTTGAGTGAAGGGCCCTACACTGCCTCTTATAAGCTTATTTAGTCTATTAAGATGTTCACTGCCTAGTGTGTTGCAGGGTGATTGGTTACAAACCTTTACTTTTACAAAACATATGTGCTCTGCATGTGATAACAGAATGCAACATATGTAAATTGGTATAATTGATGAAATAAAACAAGCTTGGTACACGCTGGTTCATCAATTTATAATATTTTAAATATTTTAATATTTTAAGATAAAAATAAGTTTGTCATAAGTTACGTTTGGAATAACATGCACTTACAAATCCCTCACAATAAAACCATGATTTAATAAAGTAAACGGGCCCATATCATTACAACACACATTCCATCCCAGAATGCACTGGGGCAGACCGTTCTGGTTAATAAACAGCACTTACAAGAAACATGCAAAGCCAGTGAGCAAAAGTGCATAAATTTATACATACATTTAATATCAGAATATCAGCAACTATGACAACCGAATTTTAGGGTATATTTCTATAAATACATAGACTTATAGTAACACTATAAACAATGTTAGCATACATCTTTAATTACATTGCATTTACACAGGAACAGATATTTCTGTGTGTGTGTGTGTGAGACGCATGTATAGTTTGTGTGTGTGTGTGCACAACGGTCTACCGGGGCGGTGGTGTGTTATCGCCTCTGTGCTGCGATACACAGACGTGAAAGCAGGTGTCGGCGTTCCTGACAGGAGGAGAGAGATTTTTGAATCCCGGAGCTCTTAGCAGAAGGACGTGAGAGAATTTGACTGGAATGATAGGAGAGTGAGAAGAGTGAGAAGGAGGGAGGGACATGGTCACTGAAGGGTCACTTGGGTATTTATGTCACACATACTGTACGTAGAAGCGTCACAAAAACGTCCAGCACCGCAGTCACACTTTCTGCCACAAAGAAAATGAAGACATTAAAAAACAGAGATAATCATATAAACTTGTTAATTCCATCGTTTATTCAGATTCATGTTCACATTTCCCTCAAGGGCAGTTTCAGGTTTTCCAATCCACTTCATTTTTATTACCCATCCCAGTTCCTGATACCATCTTATCTTCCTGAATATTATGGTAATATCCACTCGGGAAAAGCAATACAGATATCAAAAGTCTTTCTAATGTACATTTGAGACATCTGACTTTGCTTTTTAAGACACACCTGTGGCTAATCATTCATAAAACAAACTTTCTTTTGTCTGTTCTCACACACGTTTAAACTGGACTAGCAGTTAGTGAAGCTAACATCTCTTTTGCTACACGTGTAACACCAGACCCTGAATACATTTCATTACCTCTCGCAAACTCCTCCCTCCACCCTGTAATCCAATCACAGCACGGCTAATGCATCAGCCAATCGCAGCCTTCACTACGGTCCCGCTGGTCATATGACACCCTGGCGCAAGCCTGCATGGAGAACCATGTCGGGCTAATGTTATTTTAATGCATTTGCTAATGCAATTTAGCATTAGCTGCCTAACCGCCCCCCTCACGACTACAATTCGGCCCCAATGGACGCCACAAATCAATTTATGACATTTCTAAAGACGATGATCCCACTGTTGGCACTGAGGAAGAAGGGATAATGACAGTCTAATGTGATTTGCGAGCTAGGCTAGTCCTGAAACAAGCTAGTCTCTGTTCACCTTCCTTTACCAACATGGATTACTATTGGGGCTAATAGGCCACATTAAGATTTGATGGAGCCAAAATGTCTTATAATTGCGAAGCTCTTAAGATTCCAGCTTGTCTAATGGCCAAGAGATGGAAACATGAGGCACGTCGCATTTCTTCCTGCAACCACAAAAAAACGTGCAAAAGATGTGCATTAGGTAATTGTGTTTTTATATCACAGGCATTCAGTCATTTTCACACTGTCTCCGAGAATTATGGGAAATGTAGTTGATCAAACCCATTAGCTCATTAAGCATCTAACTGAGTAGAGTTTTCTGCTAATCATTACCGGCACCCAACGCCTATTAACACAATCGCACTGTCAACACTTATACTTAATCCTATTATTGCTATAGTTCAATTAAACCAACCCCATTTTATTTACTTGCCAATTTGTGTCAATATTAGACAAATAAAGCGTAAAGATAAACAGCTGAAGCTGCAAACGGTTCGCCTGGAATCACTTCCTTTGTCCAGGAACTTCCTTTCCAACTTCCTGTTGACCTCATCTGCAGCTTTGTGATAGTTCTCATTGGTTACCTTGTAAAAAAAGATAAAGACTTATTTGTCAATATAAAACATTTGCAATAAATATTGACATTGTTGTGAAAGAGTTTCACTCTTACACTTTAAACAAGGATTGTGACGAACTCCAGGAAAAAGTGTCAACAAATATGACAGATGTTGCCAATTTAATCTATATTTTAAGAGTGGGTGGAGCTTTAAAGTGGGCAGGCCCAAAAGTGGGTGGGATTCAAAAGTGGGCAGGTTTGCGTTTTGAAAGGGAACTTGATCAAACGTTCAGGTCAGCAATTCGAAAAGATAACTGACAAACGCAACAAAAACTCAGTCAAGCTACATTCACACCGAGTTCTCAATCATACAGACAGTCCATCTCTCTCTCGGTCCCACACGCACACAATCAATACAAATGAATGACCCTGAGGACGAGAATCAATAACTATATGTGAGGCTTTTAGTGAAGCGACTGTATAACGTCTGATGGACTGCAAGTCAAGTGAAACTCATTTATCTAATGTCATAACACCACAATTTCATGACTTCAATACTAATTTTGACAAACAAAACGGCTCAACAACACGGCGGCCATTTTGGCTCTGAGGCGCGGGACTGAGACTGAGGTTTAACAAATCGAAACTGGCAAATGCAAACAGCCTGTGGAGTCAGTCCTTCTATCACTCCGTGTTACTGCGGGAGACTGCAAAACAAAACAGACTGCTGGAAATTCAAAGACTAGCATAAACACATAATTGCATATCTTGTGCATAAAATTGCATAAAAGTGACATACTAGTAACATTTCACTTTATCCTATACAGTATATGCAGTTACTCATTTAGAAAATTAATTCATATATATGGAAAATGGCGGCATCAACATTTTTCTAACATTCTAATAAATTAATTAATATGCCCAAAATTTAATAAAGCTCATCCTTTAAAAATAAATGATTCACGGATGCGAGCGGCTGTTGGTAAGTCAAAACACAAAGACTTCGAGTGTGAACACAGCTCCTTGTTTAGCTAAACCTCCGCTAATTAAATGAACAAGGTCTCGTGTGGAGAAAGACCTTGTGTTTCCTTGCGTCTTGTTCACAGGCAGGAAGAGATAATGACCACATGCTGATGCTAACTAAAACATCACATCTTATTTAACTAACTACACCGTCAGAAACAAAAAGTGATATTGCATTAGTGATTTTACATAAACTTGTACACTGTATAGTGTTACCAGGTAACCATTGCTGCTGTGTTAAATCTGTAAGATGTAAACATATAGGTTGGAAACTGATAATCAAAGATTCTATGCCATAAAAATGCCATAAAACTTAGAATAAAGCACAAAAAATAAGAAGAATTTGAGAGGAAAAATGGTAGAAATGGCAAGGTTGAAATTACCACGCACACAGATATTGTTTCAGAGGCAATTTGGGTGGTTGTGACAGAAAGCATGCTGGAGGTGACAATAAGCACGTTGGAGGTGACAATAAGCACGTTGGAGGTGACAATAAGCACATTGGAGGTGACAGGCGGCGTCTCAGAGCTGTGATAGGCTGTCAGACGCTGGTCACTGATAAATGAAAGAAGCGTATTGAAATAGACATGCGATATACATCAACGTTTGATTTTGTATCCCTCTCTCTGTCTTTTCGCTGCTGGTGCTGTTACAGTCTAAATGCTTGAGAAGCAGAAAGCACTGGAGAGGAAAAACACAATACTGTGGAATATTCAGAGGCAATCCATCGCAGAAGTACCTGGTGCAAATTAAACTTAAGAGTTCAACTTTAACAAAACCAAAAAGTTTCACAGACTCAACTTTTTGTGCATATTGTCTGTCTGTCACCTCCAGCATGCTCATTGTGGTGCTGTGGTGTGTGTAGTTCTGTATGTTTAGCCACTTGCCCTTCTGCCTCCTCAGTTCTTTGTTTGTCTCCTCAAAGTGTCTAGCCTGTAAACACACACTCACACACACACACACACACACACACTCAAACACAAACACACACAATCAATATGAGGTGGACAAAACCACTGGGTGGATTAATGAAAATTATAACACATAATTTAATCGTTTCCCTAGCTGGCAGCTCAGTAAATACACACTGTCCTAATAATATGCATGAAGTCATTATGGTCTTAAGTTTCTGGTATTGTGAGAGATGACATCTGATGTCTGATTATTCCAAGGGCATCAGTAAAGCCTTCAGTGAAGAGAGAGAGAGAGAGAGAGAGATAACATCAGCAATGAAAGAATATTTATTCTCTTATCTGGTATATTGTCCTTTGCACCCGTGTCCAAACACACGTCCCTCTTGAGTCTTGACCCTCAGCCACAAAAAACCCTCACGCATTTATTATGACCCATCCAGAGATGAGATAAGGTGACAATCATGTTTTCACCCATTTTAATTTAATTCTCTATTTATTTAGGTTTAAAATATGGGACAAAAGGACAAGCGTGTGACCGGGACAGTTTATTATTAATATTAATATTTCCAGTAAATAAAATATTCCTTTGGGAATATTAAAAGACCATTGATTTCTTTATTTAATGCAAGCATACATCAAAAAAATACATCGTCTGAAGTACAGTTCACATTTTTAGATGCAAAACTTCTCATCAGAAATCGCTCATTATTAATCTAACATTAATATGCGACTGCAGAGCCAATCAGAATCAAGTAATTTCATGCATTAAGCTAACATAATATCCCTAAACGCTGGTTTCACATATTTTGTTTCTCACAAAATAACTGTCCTTTACCTCAGCGTCAGGTCAGAAATATTCCTTATTTTATGTAACTTGAGAAAGTCAGTTTCAAGACATAAAATGAGGGTTGAAAATACCGCCATCTCTCTAGAGAAACTTCTGGGCTGTAAATTGACTTCACAAGCCGCTCTGTCGGAAAGCATCTTTCCTGACACCCGCCACCATCCATCAATCCACCACTGGCCGGAGCTCGGCGAAACGGACGTCCAGCTGAGCCAATTAGCTGCCGGGGTGAGCGACGGGCACCGTTCTCGGCCAATTAGAGCTGGTTTCAGAACGGTGACACTGCGTGTGGGCAGTAAAGGCTACAGAATTCAATGAACATGAAGAAATCGGCAGGGAGTCTGAGCAGACAGACAGCAGTACGTAGACACGGAAAGCAGGATTTTCAGAGGCTAACTTCCATAGCCTTCCGCACACCCACATAGTTTCACCCGGAATGCACACGGTTATCCGTGGATTACTGTAAATGCTAAACACACTCAAGTAACCCTCACTGCTTTGGGATAAAGGATATTTCCAGGCTTTGCTAGTTGACTTCCTTCAACCTGACAGAATTACACCCAACGTCACCTCAGGTAGCTGTAATCCAGGCGGAATTTAAACGTTCCTCACGACTGACAGGTCCTCCCAACCTTCTGCAGTTGATGAATCCCAAATTCTTAATTCCTGCTACGTGATTCTCACCAAAAGCCTTTTTTCCTTTTTGCCAAATACCACCTACAAGGGCATCTAATTCAGGAACCGGCAAGTGCTCTTTAATACCTGGGAAATTAAATTGTGGGATATTATCAGTAAAGGCCAGTTGGATATGAGTGAAATGTACCAGCATTTAAAGTGCACAGATAGAGAGAGAGAGATAGAGAGAGAGAGAGAGAGAAAGAGAGAGAGAGAAAGAGAGAGAGGGAGAGAGAGAGACAGAGGGAGAGCTGCTCATTTTAACTTACTGAGTTTAAACTGAGATTTACAGCTACAGTTCAACCAATTTAAACAAATTAATAACAATAATAATAATAATGAATTACTGTAGTTGCGCTTTTTGTGTGACTGAAAAACAACAACAATTCTACATAATTTACAGGCTGATCCGTTTTTCACCTCCCAGCTGTCAAATAAGTTGCAACGGTCACCGGGTTGAAGATTGATGACTCTGGGTTTGATTGAAATGTCTGCCGCAGGGTGTGCCAGTGTCAGAGTCAAATATGCACTGTGATTGATTGGCTGTCCTGAAAGACGGCTTGAAGAGTTTATTAATACCCAGAATAGCTGAGAGCAGGTTTGCTAATCTTTGCTTTTAAAAGCTAGCAGAACGCAGACTTTTACTGCTTTGCTACTAAGCTGGTGGGCTTGGAGAAAAAAGTTGTCTGGTGGGCTTTGAGTCAGTGGTCAATTTTAGAAGAACAACCATCAGATTGGAGACCTCAGTGCTCTTGACTTGGGCAAGATAATTGGAGAGGCTAATTTGGGGGTGCAGACAGTCGCCTGTGCTATTGTACGTGACCAACAGGGTCTGGAGATCAGAGCTTGGTCAGAATTCTGATGAGAGGTTTGAGGCGGAAAAATAAAAACACACAGACCAACAACCTTTAAAATTCAAGTTTTGTTCCAGGTTTTCTGCAGAAGAAAAAGCTATAAAGGTAAATTTAAACACCAGTAGGGTGTTTAACAGGCCCTTTAACCTCCTCAGTACGTTACGGATTTAAAGTCTAGCACCGCCCGACTTCCAAGTCTGCTTTAAAAAGTCAAAAGTGAACCAGGTGCAAAAGTACCCAGTTCGCTTTGCATTCACACTGTTTTTGACTTTGAAATGGATTCAGATCTCACTCCGGTTTTCAGCAGTTCAGCATACTTTAAAAAATGTAGAAAGTGAAACTTTACCAATATAAGACCCACAAACGCCTACAACAAAGAAAGTTCACAAGATCCCACCTCTGCTTATTCTGCTAGAACTCATAAAAACAACTAATGCACTCAGAACCCTCTGGTGTTCCCACTGTTAGCTTGTACGCCACATGCTAATGCATTTGTGAAGCAAACTGCAGAAAACCCTCAAGTGTGGTTCTGCGAGACGCAGTTAGGATGCATTTCAAAGCCTGATTGATGTTTAATGATGGAGGCTTCACGCTCTGAGGAAAGAGCTAGTCTACTTGGACAAAGGACTTAGCAAATCGCCTTTGAAAGGTCTATCTGTTTAAACTATGCTAAGTGCAGCGGAACCATTGACTATCACAGCAAAGACTTTCAAACACTTATTGATGTTTTGGAGGCAATTTAAACTCATTTAAATTGTAAATGACTAGCAGGTTGATCCTCATTTTGAGATAAAGGTATACAGTATCGATCACCTTGCTATATCTTACACACGTAGCATTTAATAAACGCAATCTAATGCAAACGCAATGTGATGTTTAAATCCATTTCTAACTCAACAATGAGGTCACACCAAAGCTAAAATACATCAGCTTATACAACACATACACACACACTGATCTGGTCTGAAACCAGATCAAATGTGTGCACAGTGTGAACATAGTTATTGTGTTACATACTTACACAGATCTGAGCTCGTAATGTTCCTCTCATAAGATCTTCGTGTTATCTTCTGTACCTGGTTTCTCCATCCTTCAGCTGAGCTTCTGCAGGAACCCAAAAACTGCTTGAGATCTTTCCAGCTCTGGCCTGAAGCAGCGGAGAAGAACAGAGACTAAATACTTCTGTTGTCTACAGAATGGCTTTCAGTAAGAACTACAGCTATACAACATAACAGCAGCAACAGAAACTTGAAGTACAATTAACTCAGTTCAATTCATATACTGAGCTTTTAACAGTATTGCATTGCTTCTCAAAACAGTTTGCAAACATCTTAAACAAGACTTAGACATTTTCTGTTTGTGTTTTTGACGGCTGATATGCAAATATCCTTAGATGGTACATCATACATTCTGTATTTGACCAAATCATTTAGACTGAATGCTTTAATTTTACAGCTGAGGTAAAAACAACGAATAAGACCAAAAATATTAGATGCAAAAAAGATAAACATTCACTTATTGTCAGATTTTGACTATATTGCCTCGTCTGAAGTTGTTTAATAGATGTGTGGAGGTGAAAATTCTCTGATGTTTTGATATAATTCTGGAAAGTCACTGGATTTTTGGCCCGGGAACATTTCAGAACCGTCACCAGGTCTCACAGTTGCTTAGCAACCGCAGCGGTATAAAGCGGGAAGCTTGTTTTGTAAACTCACGCAAACTGTAATCTGTGATGTTTTCAGTCAAACAGCCGACATGTAAAAAAGGAACACAAAATATGAAAGTACAAACTGAAAAGGCCAATAAGAGTGCGTGGATAATTATAGCGTTACCTAAACAAACACAAACAACAAAGTTTCACAAAAGTCTGAGTACTACAAACAGACCAAAACACTGAAGGAAAACAACTTTGGGGATGTCGTTATCAAACCAGGCTTGTGAACTTTGCATGTGTGTGTATTCGTGTATATGTGTGTGTATGTGTGTGTGTGTGTCCTGAGCGACTCCAGCCATGTTCAGTTTACTGAACTGGACACATCCCTCATTGATTTTTCTTGTGCTGTGTGTTTTCCGGAGACAACAAATGGGACAAAAGCAGAGCAAGACAGTGTCACCTGCAGGCCAACAAAACAGGCCGCCTGTATCCAATCATGTGTCTCTCGGGAAAAACAACAAAAACCTTTTTCTTGCTTTTACAAGAAGATACATGCATAACACAAAAAGGCAAAACCTTCATTAAAACAAACTAAACTAAGACCTAAAATGGAGTCTTCTGGCTATCTGCTGTACCACACAGAAAAAACTCATTTTCTTCTTCAACAAAGTTTGCAGAAAAAGAGATACGAGAACGACATTGAAAGCCATAAGTTTCTTCAGAAGTGTGCATGAATAATGAGAGGATAATCTACTGACAAGAGAAAATGTTACTTCCACTCTCGTCTCAAGACTTGAAAGTTTGACTTGAAGAAACTGCATTGAAGTCTTTGAAAAATATTGATGCATGTAAAATCAAACATGTCTCAGAAGAGCCAGGACTAATATACAGACAGGATCAGCGCTAAACTCAAATAATGACAAGCTGAAAGTTTCAGAATGATTTAAGCTACAGTTCAGGAACTGAACTTATACCCTGAATGGTTATAAATAAACTATCCTTTGATAATGTCTGACAGACATTCTGAGTTCTGTTGCCATTTGATATCACAGCTTTACTTAACCTCATGTTGTTCTGAACCCATTTTCTGTTACTTTGTAAAACCAAAAACACGCAGAGATGTTTGGAACAACGTGAGGGTCAGTAAATGATTATATTGCTGAATAAACTGTATCTTTTAAACAGGCCGCAGCCTCCATACGGAGACGCCGTTTGCGTCGTGATTGGTTGTCGCACTACAGGGACAAATACCGTTTACCATCCCTCAAATCCATTCGACACGTTCTGACAACACCTGTATAACGTTTCTAGAATGTTTCCCCCCACAATAATTTAGAAAAATTATGTGCAAGAATTCAGGGAGTGAATATTTCATGGGTCCGTCTGTGGCCTCTCATTGGTTGTCGGTTGTGCCGTTGTTCCTTTACGGTTCTCATCGTGCTCCCACAGGAAACGTTTAAAAGATTGATACCGCAATTGACAAATAAACGACGGCATCAG
>JBAJNP010014606.1:0-10800 GCA_036877545.1 Yasuhikotakia modesta | reverse complement strand
AGTCTGAAGATTTAAACTCTCTGTTTTCTCTGTTTGCACTTATGACTCCATACAGGCCCATTTTCTGACAGCTGCTATCTTAATACACTAACTAACTTTGGTAATGAGTTGCATTGTTAAAAAACATGACAGCATTTGGACCTAATATGGTAAAGTCACACAAATGTCATTTGCATTTGTATCCTTCATCTATTTCCACACACACACACACGCGCACACGCACACGCGCGCACGCGCACGCGCACGCGCACGCACACGCACACGCACACGCACACGCACACGCACACACACGTATATTTTTCTACACCATGTAATTTCAGTAACTTTGTCTGTTTTGTGTATGTGGTTTAATTGTATTAAAACAGAAGTTGGCTGGGCAACATAAACCACAATTACTGAACAAATTCCTCATCGTCGAGGGAACAGGGTTGCGTGCGCGTGCGCGTGCGCGTGACACCGTCTGTAACTCCGGTTATTCATCACGCAATTAGGCGAAAGTCAATTTCCTTTATACGCGCGTCGCGTCTATGCGCGTCTTGCGTTTCCCGTGCGTCTCTTCAGCCGTTTCATCCCGCAGCAAAACGACAACGCGCCTGTTTAATAATGAGCGATAATTGATGTAGGAAAACGGGAAACGGGAAAGTGCGTTTGTTGTGTTTTCTTTGCGTCGGGAACCTTTGATGCTTCACGTGTACAGGATGGGGAGTCATCGCGCGCCAGGCGCTGAGTCGTCGCCAGGCGTTGTTTTAGCTCGCGCCGACGCCAGCCTACAAACAGCAGGTGACCCGCGCGCCACTCAGCCCTGACCGGCGCGCGCACCTGCAGCTCATTATGCCGCTCGAGGGACTTAATGCAGCGCAGGTGGCCTGGGAGAAACACGGCTTCACATAACCAACACAAACGCGCACCTGTCCACACGTACACGGCGACTGATTTAAACGCTCTCCAGCACGCAGAGAGGCGCGTTTGGGCGCGCGTGCCTCTGCGATGATGTCGATGCTCCAACATAAATCCACGCAAATCCACGCAGTCGTCAAAACATACATGCACGAGTACGTCTCGTGCACTTCACCTGTTATTTAAAGTTCACTATGTACGGCTGGTTTTAATTCAGTCGTGGCCCAGTTAACAAATGCATGTAAATATGCACCAAATAATTGCTCCCACATAGTTATTCTGCGCAAAACTGTTTCGCCTATTCAACAGTACGGAGTTGGGAAAAGATCAACTAGTTCATGTGAGAGTGCAGTTAGCGCTTACGTAGCTAGCAATCTCCGCTGGAGCACCTGTAGTAAAAGTGGAAAACAGTTTACCTATTGTTTCTTTACTTTGGCGGGTTTTCACAACCCAGGTTGTGTATCCTGCGTGTCCATACCATATTTTTCCATTAAGGACACAGAGAGCCATACAAAGCCAGCGGAATAAACCTCCACTGAGACGCTGCTCTTCAGCACTGCAGACCTTGCGGTGACATCTGCTTTAACTTAACCCAAACACCCCGGCACTTAATAAGGCAGCATCAGATTGTTGCATTGGGGATGAGAAATTGAATGTCTCTTGGAAGGAGTGGGGGAGGAATTTCTTCTCACCATGTGAACCTCCTTCCAGAAGATCTCTCAAACACGAGAAAGACAAAAAAGCACCAACGCTGCCTGTTTTACATTTGTTAGTGGATGAGAATGTACAACAAATCTAACAGCCAAAAAGCCCTAGACAAAAACCCCCTTTCCTACTCATCCCATACACAAACATAATTGAAAGATCAGCCACAAATGTCTGTTGTCGCAGACACAAGCAGGCGGTTGTTTGGTTTTGGCTCTCGGAGCACAACATTGACATTGCTGATCTAGTCTTATTTAGCCTATTGAGTGGATAAGACGTACTGTAGCGAAATACGGTTGGAACATGACAAGGCCCGGCTTGTTCTTTGGCTATTGTGTTTTGATTCCATTACAATGACTCAATCAATTCATTTCTGAGAAACTGCCTTGTCTCAAAGGTGGATTAGTTATGTCTGAGAAAGATAGAGATATTGTGTGAGGAAAACAGATCTCAGTTTGAGTTCGTCTGGAGATTTTGGCCATTAGTCTGAGAGGAAACAGAACTGCTACATTTTTATGTGCTTGTCTACTACTCAGTACAAGGTTATAAATAATTACAATTATTTTTCTAAACGGTTAGTTTTGAAATACTCCAGTTGGCCCTGTTCTCAGGTGATCTGATCAGAGGAGCCAGTCACACATTGTTTACTGGTGAAAACGTCTCAGATATCCAACAACCAGTTTTAATTGGATTTCAAGGGGAAGGTCTGATCACTTCATCAGTTACTGTCTTGTTTGTTGATTAAATGAAAGTCAGAAGATAAAAGCACAATAAAATGTTTACAATGTTTCCCCTCAGTCTACTTTTAATCTTATAAATGTTGCACAAAATAGCAACACAAGCAAAATTTTGTCATTTTAATGGATTACCTGTGGCCTGTTAACAAGGCTTCGGATGTGTACCAGGTCAAAGTCTGTGGAGAACAATTTTAGGACAATGGTTAACGTTCTCTAAAAGTTCAGGATCAAATACATGCTTGCAGTAACAATAGTAGAACGTTTTTAACATTATATATATCAGTGAAACCTTTTAATAATGTTACAAACTTATAAAATAAAGTTTGAATAACGTTCACATAATCAAGCAATAATGTTAATACAACATCTAAAAAACTGGAGTTGAGCTTTCCAAGCGCTTTTAAAATAACTAACATTTTTGTAACATTTCTACAACCCAGTCTGTATCCTGTTCAGTTCTGGTGACAATTTTTGATTCACATTTCTCTCTGGGTGAAAGTCCTAATCGCCCGACACTTACAGACTGTCAGTAATGCAGATATCACACTGACTCTACACAGGTAACCTAATTCCTGCCCATCCCAGCTGCCTGCTTCCCCCCGGCCTGTCATCACAATGGGACCAGTCAGGGTCCATTTGGAATGTGATTTATGGGCTGTGATGTGCACTGTGATTTGTGAGTTTTACTCCTTACCTTGCATGTCCTCGGTTTCTTGAGGCCAACAGCGAACAGATGTGAAATTGTGCTACAGAAACAAACTGCATTATCATGTAATTGTGGTTGTTGAATTACAGTTACACATTTGGCAATTCATCCAAAACGACTTACAGTGGATTTAAATGTAGTTGATCAGTTTGTGTGTTCCTTGGGAAGCGAACCTATAACCTTGATGTTGCAAGCTTCACGCTCTACCAGTTCAGCTTACAGGAACACACAGTTAAATACAAAAGAATGTACCACAGAAACAAAAACAGCTTCACACAGACTTAGTTCTGAGCCAACTGAGGTACAGTTTCTATTATTATAAAACAGATTGGGCATTTGAAGGCCGATCTAAGCAGATGTTGATCTTGAAGGTATTTCACATGTGCAGATAAAGTTGACATCTTTCATTTCTAGTATATTTGTCTGTAATGATATAAAATAGTCTGTAAAAATCTCAAAATCCCCTTTGTGTACTGAACTCTTTCTCAAAGCTACGGATGATTAAATTCATCATATTTAAGTGATCCAGCATTAATTTATTCTGTGGTTCTGATCAAAACTCAGTTTTGGGTCAGCATACAGCCCGTTGAACAACAGCTCACGACAGCTGTGTAAGAGCAGCTAGCCGTTGGTATAAAGAGAAATACCCTGGCCGTCTCCTCGCTTCACTTACAGCTAAATGTTCTCAACTGAGCCTGTGGAATGTCTTAGGAACCATAAATCAAGGCTGTGATAGAATCTTGGCACACAGCAGCACCGTTATAATGTAACGTTACAGTGAAACAAACTGAAGATGAGCTACACTGTTTAGAACACAGAATTGTAAGCGGCTGTATATGAATCCCACATGTGTACAGTCATAACAAAATACATGTATATATACATATAGATAGAGATAAAGGGAGAGAGAGAGAGATAGAGAAAGGGAGAGAGACAGACAGACAGACTGGTTAGATGATGATGATGATAGATAGATAGATAGATAGATAGATAGATAGATAGATAGATAGATAGATAGATAGATAGATAATAGAATAAAACACACTATAACAAATTTCTTTGATTTGATGAAGCCTGGATTGATGGTTTTCTTGAGAATTAAGATGAAGAAACAAATAAACAAACAAGGTTAAAAAAGACCAGTGATTATGCAACAGTTGTGAGTTTTCAGGTTAAAAGCAGGGAGATATAATTTGATAGGATTGTAATTGTAAAGTCCCTGAACTCCTCAGACACACACAGATCTCATCCACATTCCTGCAGGACATAATTACTGTCATCATAGTGGGACACACATTTTTTCATATCAGCATCTGCTGTCTTTCATCCATAGCAGTTTTAGGTTGTAAGCATGTTTCCCCAACGTTAGCAAAATGTTATTTTAAGTGTTTTAAACATCCAGTTTTTTAATGTTATTGCTTAAACATTCCTTAAACTTAATTAAACTTAAACTTAAGTACAGTGATGGAAGTAGCTTGTCAATGTATAAAGTTATCGCACAGATGTTATTTACAATATTATTTACATATATAATGTTTAAAAAATGTTCTACTATAGTTGCTGCTAATTTTTTTTAGATCTTTGAGAGAACTTTTACAGAACAGTAGTCAGCGTTTTGAGAACGTTCCCTGTTAGCCGCGCACACGTTGCGGCACACACTCGCATGCTGCGCCGCATCTCCTGCAGACGCACACCATACAGACCCCCATCCCCACAAATCACCCCTGCATGTTGATGGAGGAACCCAAGGCTATGAGAATGATGCTGTGGGAGCCTGAGAGTGTCTGTGGGTGAGATCTATTGAACAGCCAGTCACGGCTCAATATGAAGTTTGTTTGTTGCCTTCCTTGTCTGTGGCATATGCAAATTGGTTGAGTGGGAGGGGTGCGTGTGTGTGTTTAGCGGGGTCGGTCTGTGGGAAAGTGAAGGAGCTAATCCGGAGTGTTCACAGGGGTGGAGTGGACCATTCATTCGTCCGCCCCTCCCGCGGCCCACCCCACCACTACAACTCACTGCATGCCACTTCTCAAGACAAGGACGTTGTTTTCTCTTTGTATCAAAGTCCCCTTTCACCCCGAACCCCCCTCACACACACAAATACTTTAATGCTGAACACCTGTTTCTGTACACACACATCGCACCGATGCGCAGACATGATAAAATCCCACGCTGCCGTCCAACATAAAAACACAAACGCTCTTCATGCGTAAATTAGCGGACTAGCTAATTATTACATGAAGTAGAATCTGCAAATGAAACAAATATGTGAGGTTACTACATTTTATTGCTTTTCACTTTAATGTGACTTAATTTTTTAGTCATACATGATCGATCAAACGCATTAATTGGTTTATTAATGAACACGTTTGTGAATCAATCTGGCATCCAGTCAGTATCGCATAGTTTGTAACCCAAGTGTTTTTTGTAGCAAAGCAAAAGTTGCAATACAACACATGTCTGTTAGGAAACGTTTCCAGTTTTTAACCTTTTAATAGTTAACCTGAACCTGGGATTCATAGTGCTGTGTTTTCTGTATGTCTGAAGGTCATCAAGCAAATTACCCAGAATCCTTATGTGCTGACATTATCAGTATCTGATTGGTCTGTTTAACCCCAACCAACAATTTTACAGTTTTTCTAACATTTCCATTAAGTAACAAAAACATTCAAAAATGTTCTTTAGACGTTGTATTAATGTTACAGCTTTTCTACAATAAGGTTATTTAAACCTTTTTAATTCTGTAACATTTAAAAAAACATTTTTATTTCCTGTTATAAAACATTCTACTAACAGTACTTCAAGAAATGTTTACCGCAAAAACTTATAGGGAACTTTTAGAAAACATTAGCCAATGTGCTGAGAGCATTTAGTGTTAGCTGGGACGTCACCAATTCACCAACAGGCCTTTACAGAGAAAAGAAAACCTTGGAAAATATGCGAGACACTCTCTTGAGCCAAAACCCTACAGACTTCAGCCGCACTATTGAAGCCAGATGTTTACTTAACTGGCCAATTTTGATAAATGGTGTAATGATAACCATTATGCATTGGGGTAATTTTATATCAGCACAGCACCACATTGTTTTTGTTTCGCAGCCAAACAAACTCTGTTCGTGCCCAGGGCCAGGTGCTGGGTTCGACCTAATTGATAAGCAGACAGCAGGACTCTGGTTTAATGTTCTTCCAACGTGGCCTCCACAAAGACTAAACTAACTGTCTTAATAAACCGACTGTCCTCAGTCTTGAGTATTGCGCTGACACTAAGTTCACTCAGCAGCGCTTATCTTGTGGACACAGCAGTGAGAATTTGGTATTTCAACTTCTGCAGGCATGTGTTACTCGTTCAAACAGGAAATGACATCAGCAGAACATATCTATGCAGATATCTCTGTTTAGATTTTTGTAAACGTAGTTAAAATTTGGACACAATTATAACATTTTCCACCGTGCTATAAGCCGTCCACCATGTTCCATTATCTCTGTTTACATAAAATACATAACGTTTGGTTTTTCATGCACAGCACAGTTTTCCAAAACATACTAAGGTTTGCCTGAAGCGCGCTGCAGTCGTAACTGATGATTCTGCTATGTAAAGTTCGTTTCGCTTGGGGCGGATTGCATGAAACCACACAATGAATGATTGTTCTGTTAAACTTTCAGCGTGATTATGTTTCCCACTTGAAGCTACTTGAGACATTTTATGCACCTACAAACAGTCCTCCGGTTTCATGGCTGACCTTTGATATATTACTTACTGTATTGCAGTATTCAACATAGAGAAAACATCAACAAGGAGAAAGCAATGAGTTGAGGCAACAGTTGCTTCGTAGCATAGCTCATTTTATTGTTTAAACAGTTTTGCATAGGAAATATATCCACTTCCAGTAATTGACTGCAGTAAAAACAGCTGCTAGCAGTATAGGCTGGATATAACAGTAACAATCACAAAAAAGTCAAGCGTTATTTACACTCATTTTTTTAATCTTGTGGCAATTTTAGCCCCTGCACCAAATGCAACCAGCTTAAAGGCAGTGCCTACTGTTTATAGCTGTAAGAACTGAAAACAAAAGAAATCAAAACCAGGCCTTCACTATACAGCGTACTGAAGACACCTGCTTTCTTTAAACTGCAAAAACACAAAGGCTTGATAAGTGTTCTATAATGTACATTCATAACATACATTAATATTTGCATACAACTGCTGTATCCACGATCACTACGAAAACTGTTGTTACAACATTTGTTGGTGTTAGTGTTGCTGTTGTCATACAAACACAATACCACTGAGTTTGCAGTGGGGCGTAAAAGTGCCACAAGCNCCCACCCCTTACAAAAAGAAATAAAATACAACTCTTCTGTGGAGCTGGCAACCATTTTTTTAATCTGACATATTTGTCATCTATTGTAGTACTAAGTGTAGTCTAGAGAAACACGCTGCCCTACTATTACTTAACCTCATTGAAACAGAGACTGGGGTATCCCGTTTGACTAAAATATCCCAAATTGAACGAAGCACAAAACACAAAACAAACACAGAACCAGGACCAAAAAAAAAGAGCAGAAACATCTGGGAGGAAATTAATGGGAAGAGGCATCCCACAGATTCTGTTTTTTGTTTTTTTTTGTTTTAGTGTATCCCTAAAGAAATTTCATTTTTTTTATATTTACATAGGAAAGTCCACTGAGCTGAAACAGGCACTGCTTGAAATCTTTTATCGTATCTTTTTTTAATTTTTTTTTTTTGGTAAACGTATATTATGCTGGTTTTTTAAAAATGCTCCTGTTTTAAATGATCATTCATGCGGTTGTAAATGCCCTAATAATGGATACATGAGTAGATGTGGACTAAAATGTCCTACTGCCTTTCCCTGCACACACAGAACTGATGAAAACAGACACTGCATGAGTTCCAACCGGTTCTCCTTGCATAAGTTATATACATGTAGTTCACGAGGCTCACAATCATGGCTTTCATGAACTTTACCAGGCCACAATGTTATCATCTCAACTGCTTTTTAATATGCGACTTTGTTAATAACTAATTCTGAAATCAATACAATAAAAAGCCCTTTAAAAATAAAAATAGCTAACTGTACCCCAATAAAAGGTAAAAATGGAACCATGCCTCAAAACATTATTTGCTGTGGTGAGAGGAAAGGCTCTGAGCTATCGTGACAATGCTCAGTCCAAATACCCAGCTAACAGGGAACGTTTTTAGAACACTGTTTAATGTTCTCCAAAGGTTCTTTTGTAGATATCAAAACATTCTTGCAGTAGCGTTAGAAGAATGTTTTTTAATGTTATTCATCACGTATCAAAAATGCTATTCTTAACTTGTTAGTGGAACCCTTAACTTAAAAAGTGAATTAAACAATTTAAAAAGTTTGAATAACGTTACTACAACCATTTTGAATGTTCCTTGAACTTTCATGCTAATATTTACGGTTTTGTCAATTTGGAAACATTACAGAAATGTTCCTACAAAAAAATTGTTAGCTGGGTAGATATAAACGCTCGGCTAATCAGAGCATCATCGCTAGCGATACGTAATCCAGACAACAAACAATGTGCCAATGAAAGGGGTAGTGGGAACTGCAGAAAGTGCAAATGCTCAGCTGTTTTGTTTTCTCTGCGATGGCAACATGAAAAAGACATCTGTGGCTCTACACAAAGGCTTCTGGGAGTTTCAGGTCTCTCCGTACCGAGTCAGCCCTGAAAACGACACGTCGAATGCGGCCAGCATTCATGCTAACAGGGCAAACGCTGCCCACAGCAGACACATGTAAACACTGTGCCTACGTGCCAGTATTGGCACAGTATCTTGCAGAAAAATATCAGCCTTTCAGCAAGTGAATTCTGTACATCGTATGGTGCATCAGCCTCTGTTAATGGGGAATAGCATGTATGCTAATTTTGCACAAGACAGTAGAATAATTTGTGATGTCATACGAGACATTACCCTGGTAGTTGTTGTTGGGAGACTCAAATCAGGTGCCTTTTTTTCTAAAGTGACTAGAAGTTCCCCAACTGGTTAAAATAGCAAATAATGACCCTACGTAACACAAACTGAAACATTATTTCTTGTCCCATTTAAAAAATCACAATCACATCACACACTATGGTCACACTAACAAAACAACACTTCAAACATTTATGAAATGTCTCAAGGATCCAAGTTAATCGACACGAAATACAACAAAAGACCTTCATCGTTTTGTTTTAAACATTTACAGTCCCACATGGGAATTCACTCCACTTTATAAGTACAGGAAAATAAGAATTACATACCCAACCGCTTCCTTTTTTAATGGACAGCTGGAAAGTTAGAACACGAATCTAAACTCGAAACAATTTTGTTGTATTTTTTGTATGTTTTTCATTTCACTAAAAAATATGGACATCACTTTAAATTCACGATTACGAGTTTTTCTTTTTACAAAAACGGGGAAAGAAAAACGAATTTACAGTGTACACACTTTTGTCAACAAGGCAGGCATTTCAATAGAAAGACCCTTAACTACTCCTCTCACGTAGAATCAGATTCATTCTTACACTCTTGGACAGATTCATCTACTCACACACACACAGATTATATCCCATGACGACTAGGACCGAACACTATTGCTATTACCATGGCCAGCGAGGTGGCCCCTACCTACGGCCTTCTTCATGCTTTCCAACTCGCCCTAAAACACAAGAATGACTCTGTGACCCTGACACACCCACCGCTCCAGAGAAAATGCACTTCAGAGGCCTTGCCAATGGCCAGAAGGCTGCAAAGCACTTTTTTCCACAAATGAAGGAAAAACAAAAAGGCGAGACAGTGCACGTTGCACGGGGCGACCTTATTCTAGGAAAAAACAAAAACACACAAAAAAACGTGTCGGTGAAGGAGGAGGAATTCAGCTTGACTTGAGTTTCTTTAATGGACTGAACAGGTGACACAACAACTACAGATAATTAACATGTGGGGGGAATTCAAATCTTGCAAATTTTAAAATGTCTTTATAAAATCTATGAATCTATGCTTGTAATGCCCTGTGAAGCGCCTGAGATTTTGCTGTGTTGTATTGAAAGGGCACTGAGGGTAGGTGATTGCCTGTATGCTGTATAGGTGCAAAACTACAGACCATAAGAGCATTAAGTTATTTTCTTCCACCGAAATCTATAGCTTGTAAAACAACTTAAAATAACTAGAAAACCTTTACCTTATACAAAACATTTACATTAATAATTAAACTAATTTTCCTTGTGGGTTTTTCCCTCACAATCTCACTAAGGCTGTTAATTGGAGCACTTCAAAAGGGAAGAATAAGAAACTGTGATTTTTTTTGATTGTGACGTATTTAACACGCACAGATTTGCGTGACAATGATTGTAGCGCATTTTATAACAAGTCACTTGTTTGTAAAAATTTAAGGCATCTACTTGGGAATTGCATATAGCTACATTGTTAACGGGAACCAGGTAGTTGCTCATGGAGTGAGAATGCACTAATATTGAGGGCAGCATTTCATACTTCATCCTCAGTGTGCAATAATTCACTGGTGATTGTCGCTCTCAAGTCAAGCTGTCTCCCCCCCACGTAAGTTGTCAAATTAGCACCCCGTGTCAAAAGTTTAAAGAAGGAATTTGTTAGTCACAGTAGACAAATCTTTACTTTGCAGCCGTGATAGACCAAATGGTGCATTCTCTGCAGACATGCTTCAAAGTGTAGAAAAAAAGACCTCCCCTTATAGAGAATACAAAACAAAA
>JBAJNP010014605.1:0-10804 GCA_036877545.1 Yasuhikotakia modesta | reverse complement strand
AAGTTAAGAACCTGTACTAAGTCGTTGAGGACTACGACTTTTTAGCAGGGGAGAGTGTGGCCAAGTGGTATAATAACAAATAAATAAATAAACACTAAAAAAATATGTACAATGTTTGTCCAGCCACGGCCCCTTTAAGAGATCTCTCTCGCGAGAAGGTGTGCTGATTTTGAGTATGCATGCACGAGCATCGTGCATCTCGGGGAAGAGCGCCGTGGACTCGGACTCATAGTGACCTAAATGTGTTGATTGGACCGTCATGCAGGTTAAAGTGAATGTTGTGGACCGATCTCGTGGTGTATGCTAAAAAGTACATGGTATGTATGTTTAACTCCTGTGTACGGTGGTATAAATCCATGTTTATTTGAGTGATGTTACCTTTGGTTAATGATAATATTGAACCATATGCTCTGTATTTGTATCAAACTTCAATTTGATGCATATTTCTGTTCAAGCATTATGACTGTACAAAAAGGTGGCTTGGCTAATATGTTTGTTGTAATGTTCTTTCACGTCTAGCCACCGCCGTATTTCTTGTATACCGCTGTATTTATTTGATTTATTGAATTTCGCAGTTCTGCATTTTTTCAGTCTTAGCTTAGACATACTTAGGATATACTTTGACATATATATTTGTTTGAGCTCCTATCGACCGCTGTCATTTCTTTTTAGAGCAGCAGTCAGAATAAAACCCCCCAAACCATTCAATTGATTTTGCTTCTGGTGTGCATTTTTTTCTGTTCACTCGGTTACATAATATACACAATATACACACAAATATTATAGCACTCCACATTAGAAATTCTTCTGGCAGTCAATTTCAATATAAATTTAAAGTTAGCTTCTAAAGTAGTAAGCTTCAAAGGCAATGCTTTAAAACACGTAAAAAAAATCCAAACAATTAACAGTTAAATGCTATTTTTATGACACTAAACTTTTTTATCAATACTTGTTTTTAATATTTTTTTGTCCACCATCTTGTTTATTTGTTTGTCACATTGCAGTGCAATCTAAGATTGTATTCTACCTTGTATTCTGGGATACATACCATACTGCTTTAGAATTTGTGATGCTGTCTTTTTAAAAACATTAATTCTCTTATGCCCTAAAATGCTGTCTCTGTAGTTAACTCACAAGTTCTTAGAACAAAGATTTTTTTAAGCAATGTGTATCCATTTAAAATAAAGAACATAAAATAGTGACCACTTCACTGCAGCAGTGTTGTTAGTCATATGCCTATTTTATATATCATCAATAGATTATAACTTCAAACACTCAAACCATATAATAACCACATTACGCTTTTAGCCCTAGATCAGCTCCGAGATCATGTTGCATTAACAGAACACAATGGAACTTTATGATTGCTTTCACCTGGGGGAGGTTTAGATGTCAGTTTAGATAGATCCTGAAGACTGAACGCATCTTACATCGAGCATTTCAGTGGTCCCGGTTGAACAGATGAAGATGAGATGCATTACATGCGACGTTGAATCATGACAATATTTGATCAGAAATTGCAGGCATATTTTACATTTGGCATCAGGGTCTTGAGTCTGAATGATCTCTGAAGTTGCGTGTGATCAAAACTAGCGTGGTTCGGGCTGAATGGCAGGCTTTTGTGCCCGTGAAGGACGTCGATGCCATCCAATAGAGGGAGTGGGAATGACACAGAATCCCTTGATCAGGATCCATCTCAGCTTCATCAAGACAAGTGTGCCGCAATTCTCCAGTCTAAGTCTTGCCTCTTGGTAATAACACCCAATCCAGTACTTTTCTATTCATGACTGCATGAACAGTTGGGCATCTATCCGCAGTTGTACCTGCGGCTACATCTGAATTTAGATGATTCCTCCCGCCGCGGTGAACTGGGGTTGTGTATATTGATGGTTTCAATGAGGCCAAAGTGAAGGTGGTGTTTCTGAACACAGTGAACTTGTGTTTGTTAAGATGAGAGATGTACCTGCTCTTGAGTAAAACGAGGCGTTGCTGTTTTAAACTCTAGTGAAAACAAAGTGAGGATGAATAAACCGTGTATCTGATTCTAAATTAGATCAAGGGTCTATCAGAACTTTATTTCTGATAGATTCTGATTCTAATACCTATTTCCCAAAAATAAATTTGTAAAAAAAATCTGGTTAACTGCCACAGCCTTTCTGTTTCCTTTCTGCCTTACTGTTTGTTTTTCATGCCATAATAAATAGCAGGTAAATACCAAGATACATACAGAAATAATCGCTTCATTTTAATGTTTAATGAAATTTACTAGTGCACCTCTTGTGCTTCAAGTTTAACCCTCATGCTAGTCCAGGTACATGTTTCATATTTTGCCCTTTCAGAGCATTTATAACACATTAAAAAGTCCAATGGACATTCTTCAAGGTTATAGACTCAGGAAAAATGTTTCAACCTCACCTTGAGGGGTTTCTTAGCAATAAACAATCTGCACAAATCCCACCCACATCTGGATCAAATAGAGATATTCACTCTATGACATTTACTTTATACCACATTAGAGGGCAGTAAGTCTCAGCTCTCATTAGATCTCATCATAAAGTCATCAAATTATGTAATGTCATGAATTTTATTGCATGTTACATTTCTCAGTTGGCTTTCCTGGCCTCTAGCTTAGTTCTCATTGCTCTTTATAGCACACATCAGTGTTACCTGTGCCTGTTGTAATATCTTTTATAGTATTTCAGAGCGAAAATATGATCCGTTTATGGCACCTCAGGATGATGAGGACAAGCCATTGGAAGATCCACACAACACTCTTCAGTTGTAAAACGATGCGAGTGACAGAGATCCACACAAACCCAGAGCCTGACATGGATAGAGAAGTTAGTTAAGCAAATGATTGGCAAATGATTCCCCTCAGATGATAACAGTGTCTCCTTCACACGCCTTTCATATGCAGAGGTCTTGTGCTCTTTCTGACTGTGTGCACCATGCTAATTAATAAGGCCACTGCAGTGTGTAATTGGTCCTTTCTTGTGAAGTTAGCTCCGGTTTACCTTGAGGCAAAAGGTGGAGCAGTTCCTCTATCCGTTAAATGGTGTCACCACCTGTAGCCACCATAACAGGTAAATGCAGATTCCCTTGGTGAGGAGTTTTTGGTAGCTTGGAAGATCATTCTGTGTCTCTGGCTGGGTTACAGTTTGCATACTTATACAGCACAGTGACTGTCATTGAAAAGTGTATTCTTTTGAGTGTATAGTAGGTGGGTGTGGCAGTATTGGGGCATACAGTACTAGGGGGTTAATGTGTTGCTAGTTAGCTTTATCAGCAAGCCAATTTTCTTACATGACAAAATAAATATTTGTCCACTAATGTGCGTGGGCAAAGGATTGTGGGTAACATTAGCAAAATGAAAAATAGAAGCACAAATATTTCACATACATTTTGGTTTGGATGGTTTACAAACTGAAAGGTCATTTCTGACCGAATCCGACTGCTCCTGTGGAACAGACCTTTAATAGCAAATAGTTGGTAGTAACAGCCAATAAAATGAACCCCTGTTTGATCACACATGCTCAGTATGTGAGATGGCCAGACATAAATTAATCTGTGCATTTATGATCCAAAAGGCCTGGCCTTTCTTCCTGTCACCTGAGAGACATCGCCAATTTACTTACAAGATAATTTTCTGTCTCTTACTGCCATGAATCCCTTGCAAATGTATTTGCCTTCATGGAAGAGATGTGGGACATTTTAGATGGATTACAGTTATTTGGCTCCATGGTGCAAGTATTTTTATGATAGTTCTTTTGACATTTACATTTTTTTATGTCACTAATATACTACTTAATTTTGTACTGTTGTGTACTAGACACTACTAACAAAAATCTATATAAATTATGTTCTTCACTGAAGAAAGCTTTTTTGGCTCTGGTTATTTTACACTTTATACAAGTATTCAGACATCAAGAATCTCTTATTCTTGTTTTATGGGAGATATAATGATTTTAATTTAAATTTTCTTAATAACTAATTTAGATCTGCAGCTGGCTTCCCAATACATTTTTAAACCATCTTAGAAGTTCATAATGATTTTATTTCTATTATTTGTATTTAATTGACTTTTAAAATTGACTTTTGATATCCACATAACAAAGAAGGGCATCTGGGAAATTGAAGAAGAACAAACACACATTTGAATTTATTGCCCCTTTGAAATTTCTTCTCGCAGACTCACCCTTTGAAAGTTGATGCTAGTTTGACCGCCGTGACGGGTGGCATTCAAAAGTGGACCACGCGCAGAGATGTGGGACCTGCGGGGGGCGACGGGGAGTGCAGGGTGACGTAAACGATGTGGGTTATCTCACCCACCTAGAGAACAAGCATAAAGAATCCAGACGACTGTGAATCCAGTGGTAGGGGTGCCGGCGCAGATTGCCCATGCACCAGGAGACATAATGCCTCTGTTGTGCCAAATCAATTCAGAGAGTGTTAAGCTTTTGCTGTGTGTGTATGCTTCAGATAAGCTGATCATAAATGGAGGGATTTATGATGGCGTATTAGGCAGCTGCATTTGTCCATTCAACTATGATTCGGGATATGAAAGGGAGGGGGACATAGAGCGAGAAAATCAGTTTGTTAGGTATTTTTGTTATTCCAGAAAACTACAGCAGCAGGAGGAAACGTTTCATGAGACAGGGAATAGAATTGCGATGTTTTGTTTAAAGCTGTCTGTGTTTCACGGTTAAAGCCAAAGAAAGAAAATGAACAATGTCAAATGATCCAGAATTTTGAATCACAGTTTTGTTCACAGACAGATAAATGGTGTAATGTAAATCAACATGTAATACACCACCCTGTTGTTACATCAGGCATGCAGGAAGCACACACATTCCTTCACTATTGATTTATCGAGTGCCACAGGGGATGACATGACCGGCCGCTCTAGGTTTTTGTTGTTCTGTGGCATTGACAGTAGAGATTAGCACTGGTCTGTTTGGATGTGAAAGGGGAATTGTGAGATCTTAGTGTGAAAGCAAAGGCTGCCTTCTAAAAAAAGCTTGGTTAAATGGTCTAATAACATTCCACAGAGTTCAAAGTAAATTCTTTGAATTATACATACAACTCATAAACTTTGTAAATGGAGTGGAGTTTGATCTCCATTCATCTATGCATCCTTTCATCCATTCATCCAGATCAATATGGACACAGTGAGATTTGATTGCAAACCTTGACACAGTTGAAATACTCCACACAGAGCTGTGTCTTGGTAGGACAGATAGCCATTTTATTTTGTTGCAGAAAGTGAGAACATATATTCATGCTGTTAGAGGTTCAGTCATGTGTGTTGAATCCAGCAAATGTTAATTACACCCGGTATTACCATTCATCACTGGTTATCCAATCACAAATGGACAGAAATAAAAACTGATGGTCTAATGTGTCATATAAAAAAATGTGTGCATGCAAGATTTTTTTAAAGTGTGACACAGGTGTTCACTGGAGATTTGGACATGGTGGTCTCTGCTAAACTGCCTGTAATAGGTGCTAAACTGCCTGTAATGATGTTCCTGGTTTGGTCTGTCAGTGAGAACATTATGTTTTTTGGATAGACTTGTGTCTTCTGAGGTAGCATCACCTTATTTCTTAGCACACAAACTGAATCTAATGCAGGATAAGTTATGTTAAAGTTAAACGTAACTAACTCTGCATTTTGTTTATCCCTGGAAATGAACTTGATTTCCCTGGAAATCAACTGGTCAAATAGGCTTTTAGAAGATGTGCAGGAGTATTCAAGTGATTCATCCTCTATTATAACAAGCACTTACATGAATGTGGTGTCTTTTAACAGAAAAGCACAGATTTTTAACAGATTGAGACAAAAAGACCCAGACCCAAGACTTTGACAGATGTGACGGTGTATGTAATTGTTATTGCTTCCTGTCTGATGGTGTTAAAGTGAAAGGTATTAGCTTTTTATAATGTGACAAAATGACAACTCCTCCTTTCACACACTTAACAAATGAACGCATCAGATACCAACATAGATTTTCCCGCCTTTTATGAGATCTTGTTAAGAGGGTCTCCTGGTGTATAAATGTTTTCAGGAATGTCATATTAGATTTTTCTTCTAAAATGTCTGTGTAAACAATGATGACAGTCAGCAAGACTCTTGGCGACTTTCTCAGGGATGGGTATTTACCTGAGATAACCAGACAGAAACATTGTGTTTCCGTTGGGTAGCCGTGCAACTGTACGTAACGCTGAATGCGTTGTATTCCTCTCGACTAGGAATGATTGAATTTCTCTGTTATATGCCTCTGTTTTTGTTCAGATAAGACAGTTTTGTAGCTTGACATGTCCCCTTCAGTGTTCGTGCTGGCTGTGACGAACACACAATGCCAGAATTGATTTGTGTTTGTCCGTATGGGAATTGTAATGAATGGCCACCCGTGTCAACACAAACAATTGAAAATGTCAGTTTTGCTGAGGTTCCAAGGTGACGGTGAAGATTCTGTGGGGAACTCTTCTACTTTTTGTATAGCTCTTTATGAATCTTTCATCTTTTAATATTTGGTAATGAGAGCATTGCGGCTTTGACCTGCGTAATTACTGGCCGAATATTCAGGGGTCTTAAATCTGAATTGCAATCAGCTGGTCTAATGGACCTGACAGCTCTGGTTAGGAGTGTTTTATGGTCACAGAGGCACACTGGCACAGATGGGCTTGGAGTTGAGGATGAGACCCCCAAAGGGGATTGTGGGGATGGGGATGGGGCAGAGGGCCGGTCATTAGGATGGGCAACAGCTGTTGGCATCTTGGCATGCTGACAGTTCAAGGCAACTTTTTGACCCTGTGAATGCGGGGAACATGCAAATAAGACAGGCAGGGTGGCACACTCTCTCTCGATTCTGTTTACGTCCCTATCGCTCTGTTTAGAGATGAGGTCAATGTGTCATAATTACTTGATACTGCACCCCAACAGTGAGCAACACAGGTCACAAAACACAGATGTTGATCTCTCTCTCCCTCCACATCGCTGCTGCCTGATTGCCCCGTCAGCAAAGGATATTTGTGTGAATTAAGGAGTTCATTTCTGGGGCCTGGTGGGCCATTAATTCATATCTGTGCACTAATGAGTAAGTGTCAGTAATGGAGCAGCACAGTGCGCAATGGTGCTGCGGCTGGCAAACAACACAATTATGTCATCATGGATTAAACCTGAGTTTCCACCAATCAGTGCCCATGAATTTAGCCATTTTGGACTCCCAGTAAACAAATAGTCTAGCGCCTGCCACTTCCAATGAACTACACTAATTTGGAAACCCGGCTGCCTGCCTGTGTGTTAAGAAGTAACAAGAGCCAGTATGATGCTGTATTTTTTCAGACAAGGTTATTTCTTGCTGTTGTGTTTTGTCTTTTGGGCAAGTAAGGGATAATTGGAGCCAACAGCAAAAGCTTCCATTCAGGCAAGGGCACAGCCTGACAGGACCACTGCTCTGTTTAGAGAAGGTGTGATCTGGAGGTGAAATAAAGTGAATCAGACTTGATTTCTAAGAATGACTGTTAAGAATGTGACACACATTGGATTTATAGTTAATGGTTAATGACAACCATTACTATAGTTACTCATTGTATAATTCACGAGGGTCATACATTTATATGTCCCGTCCAAAATATGCAAAATGTAGGTTATTTTAAAAAATGGAGGGAATTTTTCAGTTTTTAGCATTTTTAATTTTGTACTGCCATGAACAAGCTATTTCATACAAAATATGTTTACATATACATATTTTTATATAAAAATAACAGAATTTACACAAATAACAAAAGTTTACTACACTTCTTCTTGCACTTTTTCTTTATGCTGTGCTTTGTTATCTGGATAATCAATGGCTGTTTTTATGTTTTATGATGGGTCTGCACGCTGCACAAATGAAAAAAAGTTTCTTTAAACCAAATGATAACAATCAAAATTACAAACAATTTTACACATGCATGCACCAATCACGTTTTCTTTAAAGAAAGTAAAATCTAGTTTGTTTCTTACTATTGTTATAAACAGAAAAACTTTAATTAAATCAATGAAGCACAGCCAAGCAAGTAGCAGTGCTATAAATTAGAGCGTGTGTTATTGGTAGAGCTAGAAGTTAAAGAGTGAAGGGGTTAATGATTCTAAGAAAGCTTTACTAGCTCATGGCGACCTGCTAATGTCTGAGAATCAAGGCTAAGAACACATTTGTTTGATTTTGAACATGTTTCACCAATTTGTGATTGGTAAAGAGCTTATGTGCCAATTTTAGGGAGTGTGTGTATGTGTTTGTGCAATGTGTGGGACAGGCATAATCGTGGGTAATTTGGCAAAAACAACAGAACAATTTACAACACAGAAAACCAGGTGAGCGCATTAGCATGCTGTGGCTAACAGTGTGTGAGTGTCTGTGTTCATGGGTGACAAAAGACTCGTTTTTTGACAGCTCACTGTTGCAGTGTTGAGCAATACGCTCAACGCTCAATAATGTTTTGAGATCTTGTGTGTTTCTCAGAAAGTCAGTTGTAAACACCCAGCACCCAGCTTTTGGTGCAGTGATGTTTTGTTGTATACTCTTTTTAATCGCCATGGAGACATGTTTTAAATCCAACACTAGCTGTTGTACTACAAAATATACAAAATCCAACAGGAGCTGTTGTACTACACAATACAAAATAATGGCTTTTAAAGACACACAACGATTCTTGTCAAATTTTGACCATGACATTCACAAAGTATTAACATTAATGTTAAAGTCTGAAGATAGTTCTAAACCTGATTTATGACAGACGATACCTCTGTGGCCAGAAATTGCATCAGTTCTCTTGCGGTGGATTGTGGGGTTGAACCCTGTGCACATGCATTCATGCAGGGTGGGATGTGGGTAAATCAACAGGAGCAGACTGGCAGGATGAAATTGGATTTTTACCCAGTGCTTTAGGCTTCTCTAGCCCCTCAGTAAACTGAAGCGTTTAAAATCACACACTTGAGGTCTGGAGCAAGGCTCTGCCTTAACAGTGTGTGTATTAATTTAGTTTTTTATTCTGATAACAGTTCTGGTTCCCTAATTATTTCAATAGCAATTATTTTACTATGTAAAGAACAAATTGACCTAACTATAATTATTTCAATAGCAATTATTTTACTATGTAAAGAACAAATTGACCTAACTATAATTCCCATATTATATATTCTATATTATAAGACATATACACCAACTGTATTTATTTTTGCATACTATTAATTATGGCAAACCATAAATAGAGAGAGAGAGAAGGAATGGAAAAGGATGGAAAAGTGAAGGCAGGAGAAAAAATAGAATGAGAGAGTGGAGGAGTCAGACACTAAAATAGACAGAGGCTCGTCTTGAGTTTATGTGTCCATGTCAGAGGATATCTGATATACCTCACTGTGATAAGTGTGAATGTGTGGGTGAGGGATACTGGGTAAGAGACAGAGTAAAACAGGGTAAAGAATGATGGAAAAGGAAGCAGTCAATTGTCTGGCTGTGGGTGCAGATTGTAATGCATGAATAGAGTCCATCAGTTTCTAAGCCCACATAACGTCAGTTGACTAGCTTCCAAACTGCACAGCTATGAGTGTTTATAGCAGCCTATGCATATTCAACCACAAAATTGACAAGAACTTCAAGACCTAAAACTGCTAAAGCAATAAAAAAGTTGTTTGAAAACGTCACATTTCTAAGAGAGATCACAGGTTGTTACAATGAGCATTTCTATGAAAGAACACTTTATTTGAACAAAACATGGTTGTCTCTTCCTGTGTAAGTGGGTGGTCTCTTGGCCAGAACAAACTGTGAAGTTAAGCTGTGATAGTTTAGTCTGGCAATGCGATACTATCAGGTAACAAATGTGTGAAAGTGTTTGAGCTTAGACTTAGTGACTGAGATGTTTATGTGTGATCTGTATGTTTTTGAAATGCTGCAACAGTTAACAGAGTTGGCCTGGCTCTGATTAGATAGCACAGAACCTCCTCCTGTGTGTTTGAGGAGAGACAATAAGACCTTTAGTTTTACTCCTTTCTGGAAACTGATCATATTACTGCTCTCATTAAGAGTGTGTGTGTGTGTGTGTGCTGGTTTCTTTTGAGGGACAAATCTGTACCAAACTGTAGGGAAAAACCTGACAAATCTGAGCAAAACCTCCTTTTGGGGTTGTCCTCATTTGTAAAAATGTGTATTAAAATGTGTATTAAAACAATAGAAGTCTATGGAATGTCCCCAGATATGTTCAGGAAAACTGTGTACAAGTTGTTAAACATCTTTAAGGCATAAACTACAGGGAGTGCAGAATTATTAGGCAAATGAGTATTTTAACCACATCATCCTCTTTATGCATGTTGTCTTACTCCAAGCTGTGTAGGCTTGAAAGCCTACTACCAATTAAGCATATTAGGTGATGTGCATCTCAGTAATGAGAAGGGGTGTGGTTTAATGACATGAACACCCTATATCAGGTGTGTATAATTATTAGGCAACTTCCTTTCCTTTGGCAAAATGGGTCAAAAGAAGGACTTGACAGGCTCTGAAAAGTCAAAAATAGTGAGATATCTTGCAGAGGGATGCAGCACTCTTACAATTGCCAAGCTTCTGAAGCGTGATCATTGAACAATCAAGCGTTTCATTCAAAATAGTCAACAGGGCGTGTGGAAAAACCAAGGCGCAAAATAACTGCCCGTGAACTGAGAAAAGTCAAGCGTGCAGCTGCCAAGATGCCACCAGCTTTGCCATATTTCAGAGCTGCAACATCACTGGAGTGCCCAAAAGCACAAGGTGTGCAATACTCAGAGACATGG
>JBAJNP010014604.1:0-10805 GCA_036877545.1 Yasuhikotakia modesta | reverse complement strand
AAACTTGTAATTCATTTTATAGTGGTGGGCTTTGATTCGCCATTCATAGCGTATAAATAAAAAAATTGCTGAGCCAGACCCTCAGGGAATGTGGTTAAGTGTGTTAGCACGATACATGTGTGTGTGTGTGTGTGTGTGTTAGCATGCCAGCGTTCTTTTGTGCGTATGTGTAACAGAGAAGGTCAAATCAAAAAGATTTGAAGATTATACTTCGGTTCTGATCACCATACGCCCGGCTAACAGGTTGATTAGCATTCCTTATAAGTTCTCTAAAAGTTTTTAGGAAACGTTGTTGTTTGTCTAATTCAGCTAATTTCTTGGGAAAAAAACAAAATATGACTACCCAAACTACTGTGGGTAGCATAGCTAAGATACTTGTTCCTGGAAGAACTTGATGAGAAATGTTCTCTCACTCTTCTAAAGAAAAATAAAGAGATGAGAAAGATAAATGTCTCGTATCCCCTCTAGAGTTTTCTCTCCGAAGCCCTCGGGAGGCCCCATCCCTCGCATGAAGATGAATTTTTGGGGTTATTGCAAAATTCCTGCCATGCCGGTGGGATTGTACAGGAGAAATAAAGAGAGAGAAGGGAAGAAGACAGGACAGAAATGAAGAAAAAGGAAGGTTTAATGAAATGGCTAGTTTCTGTTCAAAAGTCAGACAACCTACGGAGAGTCCCGGCAGAATATCCCAGAAATCATTTTGTAATGAAAAGATAATTGTTCTTTTTAACCATCATTTATGATTCAACTAACTGAGCCTCAGATTAGCTAAACGCAAAGTGAGGCACATACGCAGACACACTCTACCCTCCCAGTGTCTGATTTTGCTATTAAATGAATTAAGAACACAAATGACGTCTACAGAGTCTGTGATCTTTTCTTCAGAAACAATATCAGCTCCTAATTAAGAACAAAGGGCAAAAAAGATAAATGGTTGATGTGGGAAATAAAAGCTCACATTTGAAACTCAGACAAAAAGATAAACAGAGTGGCTATACCTGCCAAACCAACGTCTATCTGTCTGTCTGCTTCAATAGATTGTGTCTCTTGTCAAACAGTAAACTGTTCTTTGTCCACACAGACGTACACATTGTTGCCTCAGAGGTGGACAAGATGGCAGGGGCCTGGCTTAGCTCTTTGTTCACAGAAAAACCAAAGACGTCTGAGGAACTGTGGAACAATTAGCCAACAGTGACATGCTTGCTCAGCAACACAGTCATGCTATGCAGTCCATGGACTGGAACTGACAATGAAGTGGCTTAAACGCTTCCAAAAAAGACCCTTAGGACTTGCTATTCTGACCCGCAGTGATCCATTGTTTCTGTTTTAAATAACCGCTTGGGTTCAGCTCAGCTTAGATGACTTCATAAAGAAGCCACGGATTTATGACTGGCTTGTACTCTGATGTTGTGTTTCCCAACCTTGTGTGTCTCTAGCGCTCATTTTTTGACCTTTGAACTCATGTTGAACTGAATGTAATTTAACGTGACTGAAATGGGCATTATTACAGTGACTCAGTTTTAAACTTTAAAAATGTATGGGTGAGAAAAGAAACTGTTAAGCCATTAATTTACAAAATAAGATTTGTAATTATTTTAATTTTTGGCAACCCTGATGTTTTCCTTTTGTAATTTCAGTTTATTAACCTATAAATCTGTTCATTTAGGGTGTATGTGTGCAAGGACACATTCGTTTGATGAAGCAAGGCAGGATTTTATTGTTTCAAACGCTGGAATGAATTAAGCTTGTGCATGTTTGCATGTGTGCGTGTCGGTCGTCCAAGCTGTCAAGAAACTGGGTGGGCTGTACACATTCTGGATTGAGGTCTAAACGCTCTGAGATGAACTCATTAAACAAACAGTGGAAAGAGTGAGATTGACTCCTACTCATAGTATGGAGGGTCAACAGACTTTTGGTCAACCGGCCTATAAACTGCCATCAATGTTATGTAGTTGAAGGAACATAGTGGTGAAAATGAACAATTACCCAGTTACACCTTAATACTTCTTTTAGTAACAACCCATAGACGTAATCACAACTATTGGTCAACATTACTGTGTACTGGTCACCAGGGTCTACTGGTTTTGGATCGTAGTTCCTAGTATGAAGTGGTGATATGAAATTGTCCACCAAGCTGTTTAGCTGCTGTCCTGCACTTCAACTAGCAAGATTTCCTTTGTTAGCATCATCAGAAAGACTATGCTATTCCTGTTATCTTCTTTGGATAAGTGCTTTAAACAACATGGTTAAGCTGGTCACAAAACAGCATAAATGAATATTTTAGGAAATGTGCCTTTGTAAAGTCTTTACAAAAGTTTAGCAAAAGGAACAGAACAAAATAACTCATTCTGTTGGCATGAAAATGTAAAGTTACCATCATCTATGTGGTTTTAATATTGTTTTTCTTGTATTGTAGGTTTCGTTCAGGCCAGACGCAGATGCAACAATGCAGCTTCTATCAACCCTGCCTCATCTTGTTTTGCTTCAGTTCCTGTGGGGGTCTCTGAGCAGTGCATGCCCACGAAACTGCATGTGCAACCCCTATAACATCATCTTCTGTGTCCAGCTAAATTTGGTCAATATACCTCGTGGCCTCCCATCATCCACAAACATCCTCTATGTGTTTCAGAATAACATCAACACCTTACAACGGCAGGATTTTGTAGACCTTGGGGAACTTGGAATGTTGGACTTGAGTCAAAATGCCCTCAGTGAAATTCCTGGTGGGGTTTTCAGCCAACTGTTCTCCCTAAACAACCTGGATCTTTCCTCAAACCGCATCACCCATATTTTCAAAGACAGTTTCACTGGGCTGGTCAACCTGGAAAGGCTGTATCTCTACAACAACAACATCCAGAGCATTCATCCAGCTGCTTTTGAGGGACTGGAGAACCTGCTGGAGCTGAAGCTTCAGGGGAATCAGATCAGTGTGTTGCCAGATTTGCGACTACCAAGATTGCTTCATTTGGACCTTAGTCACAACCGTATCCCACCACCTGGACCTGAAGATCTACAGATGCCACACCTTGAGTCTCTAAAAATAGCTGGATTGGGTCTAACCAGTGTGGATGATGGACTTCTGAAGAATCTGGTGAACCTGCATGTTCTGGATGTTTCTCAAAACAAGCTGCTTGGGATACAACCTGCCCTTAAGGCAATGGTAAGCTTACGAAATCTCAATTTGTCTGGAAATCCGTTGGGTTCTCCAAAGCGAGACGATTTTGAAAATCTGGTCAATCTGTTAGAACTTGACTTGAGCAACGTTAATCTGCAAGGCTTCCCTGAAGGCTTCTTCAACCTGTTCCCCAAACTTGAGAAACTCAGCGTGGCTGAAAACCCCTTTAACTGCATCTGTCCACTAGCCTGGTTTCCAGCATGGCTGAAGGATGTTGAGTTGTTAAGAATGGAGGAAACTCGTTGCCACTTTCCTCTAATAAATTCAGGGAAGGTTTTAGCAAAGTTGGAGCATAAAGACTTTGGCTGTCCCACAACTACCATTGAATTAACAAGTGCAGGAAGATTATTTACCACCAATACGCCTACAGACCCAACAACACCATCAGGTACAACATATGCCATCCCCCCTCCACCACCAAGTGAAGTGCCCTCTGTAGACACAAAGAGCTTCTCTCTGTCCCAGATAACTACATCTCCTAGCAGCTTCATGGAGGAGTCTGAGGAAGAAGAAGAAGAAGAGCCAATATGCCCCTCCAATATCTGTCTAAATGGGGGAACATGCAGGTTTGACTCATATAAGCAAATTCATTGCCTGTGTCCACTTCACACATCAGGACCCTACTGTGAGATTCAAAATGAGGCTCGTCCTCCCCCACATTCTCCACGAATTTCCATGGAGACCTTTGCCACGGTCCAGCCCAAGACAATCAGCTTTAATCAAATAACCAGCACCTCTATAACATTAGACCTTCACCGCTACATTCAGACACAACCACAAATCCGTGGAATTCGTCTGACCTATAGGAACCTGTCCGGCCCTGACCGGAGACCACTGCAGCTAAATGTGCCTTCATCCTACCCTGAGTACACGCTTAGAGGGCTTCAGCCTAATAGCACCTATTCTGTATGTGCCAGCCCACTGGGAGAACCTGTCCATGTCTCCCTTAGAGATTGCATAGAAGCTCGTACAGCTGGACCCTCCTTCAGTGAACCTAAAATTAACAAAACCGAACCTTCGTCCTCCCTCATCCCCATCATAGTAGCTGTGGCGGTGGTGATGGTTGCAGTGATCGTAGCCACTGTGATTGTCATCCGCCACAGGAGGAGGTCCAAGGCTCCGGTAGATCTGGATTTGCACAATACATCACCTCTTGAGTTGGAGGGAGTAAAGACCAGCCTAGAAAATGGTTTGATGCATTCAAAACAACCTGATATCACCCCCTGCCCATCCTTATCTTACAAGAGCTTGGAATCTGAAGCACCGTTAATACAAGGACAATGTCCAGCCAACAACAATTTAGGCTGCATGAAGCCCTCATTTGTGTAAAAGCCATGTGCTGTTCATACCCCCAGACCACAGTGGACGGCGTGCTCCACGACTCCTGCAGGCAGGGGCGATGCAGACACGAGACTCTGTTGGTTTGGTGTAAGTTTTAATGCATCCCTGCCAAAGGCAAGTTTGTGCTGACTTCCAGTATTGAAACTAGGTGTGTTTGCATCATTGTTTTTCCCCAGAAACGTGACTTTTACAACCACATCCTTTGGAATTAAATGAGATCTTCTCTCCAAGGAAAAATGTGGCTGGGATGGAAAACATGTTGCTTTAAAGGTCACGGCTCTGGAAGTGTTGGAAACAAGTATAGAGTTCTTGCCTGGACGTCTGGACTAATCTGTCCAGAAAAATTGCACTGATCAGAAGCACTGGGACTATGCCTAAGAGGTGCTTATTATCTGAACCTTTAAGATGCTTCAAACTGGTTTTATTTAGCATCAAAGCATCTCTCTTATTATCTGTCCCATCCATCCTGCACAAGAGATTATTTGCTGTGAAAAACATAATGAAGAGACAGTTTTCTTACCTTTAGTTTATACGGTTTGTTAACCATGATGTTTTGTTATTCAGTTTTTGTATTTTTATGTCATTTTTGTATATGATGTCTTTTCTGTTATAATGTGTTTGTTTCTGTTAAGACCAGGGTTCAAAGCTAACATTCCTAAAGTGCCAAATGGGGGTAAAAATTGGTTTTCTGTGAACAAAATTAAACATAATTCTTACACATATAATACTGCAAATAACACAAACAGCCAAGTAATTAGAAAAGTTTGTATTTTACTATTTAGCGTCATTAAAAAAAACAATTTGAAGTATTAAATAAGACACTTATGCATAGCGCAATTTCTGAGTTTTCTCACCATTGGCCAAAAGTTAACTTTGGACCCTGCATGAGATTGTAGCAAATGTTCTGTCTTCTCTGATTTGAGCGCAACAAGTTAAAACGCTTTTTCCTCTTCTGGATGAAAACATACTCACTATGCATGTGCTAAGTCTCTGCTTGTCACTGTCCAGCCAACGTCTGGCAAAGATACACTTTGCGAGACTATAAACACCCACAGCCATTTTGACCTCAAATTCCACACACTAACAAACAGACTAGCGCTATATAAGGAGATGTATAACAAACGCTTTCAGGGCTGTTTTTGACGTGCCAACGTTCTAAAAATGTCCTGTAGCCATATTTCAAACAAAACAATGAAAGTAATGAGACTGAAGGGTTCTAGGGCAGGTTCTCTCAAAGTGAGTTCAGTTTGTGCCACGTAAACAAAGCATTGAGGTGGTACCACTGTACAATGATGCTTTCAAATTATAACTGACTGTTTAACTTGTAAAACATTGCATTACTAGCACAGAGGTTGTGGGTTCGATTCCTAGGTAACGTGTACTTATCGAATGTTTATTTGAAATGTGCTGTAAGTCGCTTTGAATAAAAACTTGTTAAATTCATAATGTAAATGTTTACTATGCTCATAAACATGCATACTTCAAAGGATATGTGGCAAAAAAATGGTATTCATGCCATTTTTTTTTAACACATTCATGTGTTAAAAGGGAAGTAGTCTGTACCCCTGAGCTGTGTTGTTTAATCAGAAACTGTTACAGATCCCTACAGATTTGACCTAAATGTTTTACAGTTTAGCTTTCAGTTGTGAAAGTAAGAAGCCTTTTATGTGAAAGGAGATTGATTGCTGTGCTCTGTGAAAACTCAAACGTGTCCAAGCCACGTGCGTTGTGTGTGGATTAACATGTTTGTGTGTGTTATCCGTGTAGTTGTGTAAAGAGAAACAGAGCCAGTACTCAAGTCCAAAGTGAGAAAAGGTCAAATGTTAAAATTCTCCCTAATGTTGACAGTCTGTTGTTTTGGACCTGTGCCTCTCGTATTTATGGCCATATGAAGTATGTGCTCTCAAGACGCCGGCCCTCGGCACATCCAAACATTTGAACTGGAACGAGGAACGTCTTTGCGCAGCACCAGGGGGTTCAAATATTTAAAACATTTTTAAACCTCTTTTAAGTTCCATGCTTGCTTTGGTATGATTGTTGTTTTTTTACTTTAGTTATGCACAAAGCCACATTTTGTTATTCAAATGTGTTTAATCTTTGCAAGAAAAATGTGATGAAATAAAACGGAAAAAATCTGCGACTGTTTCTGTGACTGTTCTTTACTGGTGAGTTTATTTGTTTATGTAAAAAAAACAAACAGGTTTCCTTAAATTTTACTGGACCGCTTGGAACCGTTTCGATTAATACAAATAAATATTTCTCTTATTATGTACATACAAAATGAGCAATTAAATTAATACACCAACAAAAGAAGGGGCTGGTCAAGTCCTATCCCATAATAATCCAAACTCTCATTAAGGGCTCTCGTTTAAGTCTTTAAGACAATTTTCACACCCTTTTCCAAAAGTCATTCTGTTGACTTTATTTTGAGGTCCCAACGCTTTTTAAGAATGTTTATGGTTGTGAAATGTGAGCTTAAGGAATACTCACTTCTAATTGGTCAGTTACTGACTGTCAGCATAAAATTAAGTACAAGATACAAAGGTGGATATAATGTTTCGTTAGCAAAAGTTGCTGTTAGTTTGTGAAAGACTGAATGAGTCCTAAATCACCAGGTTCTGTGAAACATCTAACGTGGTTCCTGCTAATGGAGCGCTCAATGGAGAAAACCAGCAAAACGGGAAGTTTATTTATTTGAAAAAGCTGGTGCTGATAATATAAAGGTCGGGTTGGGGGGTCAAAGAGCGAGAAAAGGTAGAGGAGAGAGAGAGGGGCGCTCAGTTTGGAGGGAGGTGTGGGGGATGGATGTACGGCTGTAACTGGAGTTGAGACTGATGGCTAGGTCTGATAAAAGCTCAAACGGGGCCCTCGCTCGCGGCCCCCCTCCTGTGCTCACATACCCTGCTAACAGTTTTGGATCGTAAGAATGTTTCCCCAACGCTTCCATTAAGTAACAAAAAAATGCTTTTAAAAGTTCTGGGAACTGGAACGTCTATTTTTGTAGATGGTGTATTAAGGTTATTAATTTTTTTAATTCTGTTTTTTTAATTTTAAAACATTACATTAACAATTTAAGAATAATGTTTTTGATGTGTGATACATAATGTTTATAAAGTTCTACTTAAAGTTGCTGCAGAACTTTGAGGGAACTTTTATAGAACCTTAGCCACCTTTTTGTGAACATTATGTGGCAAGGCTTACAACTCATTGCTCAAAAGGGATCAAAATTTGGACTAGATTTAAGAAACAATGAACAACCCATAAAAGAATCACATTTTGAGGACCATCAACACTGAAGACAGATTAGATCATTTAGAACTTAAATGCTAAATGGCTGGTGGCTTGTTTAACTCGTGTACAAACCAACTGAAAAGTCAACCAGGTTACTTGGTTACTAAGCGAGGATACCAGGAAGAGGCATGATGTAACCATCTGTTTCCGTGACCTCCATCCAGAGTTGAACCTCCATAACCAGAAGTTCCTGCCTCTTGAAACGCAGCAAACCTCAAAATGCTGATTAGATGTGAGCTGTTTTAACAAGCAGCACTGTTTGCGCCTGTTATGATTATGGGTTAAGATAACAAAGGCTAAGAGAATTTCATCCAGCCGTGTTTTACAGGAGATGACAGCTCTAAACAGACCAGGATTACGACACGCAAGACAACCAGGAGCTCCGTTCATAAGGTTCACAAGATCTCAATGATCTTGAGTTTAAGCACAAAGCAGAGATTTTAAACTACTGGTGCAAAATACAACAAGATGCTATACGACCATAACTGTGCCAATAACTGTATACAGTTTAATTAAAATTCATGGATCCTGTAACAGGTCTGTTGATGGTGAACAACAACTGGTTAGTGGCCCCAGCTAATTTGCCCTGGTTTAATTCACCTATGGGGGGGTAGTTGATAGTAATCAGACCCAGATTAATTAACAGCTTCCATTACCTCATTGCTTTTATACACACACACACACACACACACACACACACACACACACATGAATAAACACACACATACATTAATATATATACACAGACACACACATTAATATATATACACACATTAATATATACACAGACACACACACATTAATATATATACACATTCATTAATATATACACAGACACACACACATTAATATACACATACATTAATATATACACAGACACACACACATTAATATATATACACATACATTAATATACACACACACACATTAATATACACACACACATTAATATATACATAGACACACACACACACACACTGGTGCCTCAGGACTCAAACCCCCACCCAGGTTTGACCTTTGACCTTCTGGAACAAGGTGCATTGCTGGGGCATGTCCCAGAACATTCTTGTGCACGTGTGTTTGGATGGGGTGGATTAAAGGCATAAGGGGGTAAATGTTACACCCTACATTTCTTCAGTTGCAGACAAGTTGTCCTTATTTAGCACAAGCTCTGCTTGAAAGCAGTTTTTGCATGTTATTTTTCTTCTACTGTTAACAGTTTGATGCCTTTAAATTTTGTTTTTTAATCTCTAGATTGTTGGTTCAACTTTTGTACTAATTTGTACAATGTGAATTAAACAAAAAACATTTTTAGCCCTAATATCTCAACCTGGGGGCAAAAGCATTGCATGAAAATGTATAAGCTTGAGTTTGTACTCATTTAAAAGTTAGCAATCTGCATTTGTGTAGATTGTGTTGGTAGACTAAACAATAATGATATAGTATATCAGGTCTGTGATGTCACAGTCTTGTGTCTCAACTAGCACATCATAGCGCTAGCAATACCAGGGTCATGGGTTCGAGCCATTAGTTATATAAAAGTGTCTAATATAAATGTGCAAGACCATATTCTCAGCTCCTCTTAGCCTCCAGGCTGTTTTATATGAGGCCCAATTTAGTTCCAAACTGGCCACCCACAAAATAAACCCCTTTTTATGGGTTCAAGTCATGGGCAATATAAAGCAGGTTAAGACCCGCCGGGGGCCGTGTGCGTGTGGAGGCGTGTAGCATCATTATTGTGTTGGTATGTCAGTGAGACGCGTTTTGAGACAAGCAGATGTGCACCACATGATGTAAACAATCACTTAATGGAAAACAGACTGACTGCAGACACTACATACTAATAACTTGCTGTTTGAATCAATCTATTGATCAGGACAGAAGATATATGCAAGATTTTGCCATAGAGATAACATCTCCTCAATGCAGAAAAGGGGATGAGACAGCTGGATTCGAACCAACATCTTCCACTTGAGCACCATGGCTCAGTGTGTTTTGTGCTGTGCCACGACACCCACTCAGTAAGTTTCTCACAAATCCCAGTTTTTGCTTTCATACAGGTGCTGGGAGTCCTAACTACACAGTACAAACACAAATGAAAACAAAACCAACACTGGCCTTGGCCTTCAAGGCCCATATCTCACGAGGGGCCAAATATCTTCACAATTACCCATCTGTTTGCAGTGTTCTTTGCCTTTGTGAACCACACAAAGCCTCCAATCCCTCTGAGGCAGAAGCAGTTTGTATGTGGTAGTGTGTTTGCAAACTCTGGGCTTGTTAAATTGAGATGGAGAACAAACTGGGGAAATGTCTGTATTGTTAAAACGGGACGTGGAAGGACAAAAACTGAGTATTCCCAGACCACCAATGCAAAGTACAAACTCTTACGATGGCTAAATGCCAAAGCTCAACAGCATGCAATGCATCAGTTATCTAAATGCACATCTCTGAGCTGCAATAGATGCATGCAGTTAATTTACAGCTGAGATGCAAGCTTTAGTTCAAAAGCATCTGGGCTTTATTTTGTCATGAATCCCAAAAACGTAGAGACTCGTCCAAGCGATTTGATTAGTGGTCAGGGATTCCCCAGCACTAACACAGCATCTCTCACAGCATCTTGTAAACACATTGCATTGACAACTGCAGGCCAAAGACAATGAATTAGACACTCATTTAGCTGAACCTTATCTAGATCCTACAGCAAGTTCTTACACCATGAAATACCAATCTGGAGGTCTGGTCAATCAATAACACTCTAGATGGATGGAACAGATTAAACATGTGGAAACTTCTTGCAGTGATCTCAGAGAGAAGATCATCTTTGGAAGAAGGAAGGAGAAAGAAAGCTGCTTGGCCCATCCATCAGTTCTCAACCTTCTTCTCATTTCTTCTGCTCTCCAGAGAAAACCTTCAGTGCATGAGAAGGCCAAACCTGCAATATCTTCACACCACACAAATCTCAATAAAAAACATTTGTACAGATTTTGCAGCTGCCACA
>JBAJNP010014603.1:0-10805 GCA_036877545.1 Yasuhikotakia modesta | reverse complement strand
GTTGTGTTGACTTTGTTTTCTTAAAAAAATGGTGACAAATTGCCTGCAAATGGATGTTGTAACCTGCAAGGTAAAAATGAACTTGCCACATGATTCATTGAAATCTTCTTTTTCTTATCTTTATTTTTATATAGTGAAACTCTCTACATGTAAATGAAATAAAAGGTATTTAAGTTAATGTTGGTACGATCTGAGTCAAGTATCATCACGTTCAAGTATGTTCTGAAATGAATCCAGCTTTCTGAATGAAGGACAGCTTTATTTACATGGTAGCTGCCAGGTACTGTGTCTGAAAGGGAGAAACAAGCTAGAACAGAACTGACTAATATAACTGATGAGACACGGTGAGACTGTCTATATTAGACAGTGACTAATATAGTGGTAGAGAGATAGTACAATAGATAAAATAACTAGGGGGACACAGAGCTTAAGCAGATTTGATTCATCTAATCTACATGCCTGCAAGCTCTTTTAAAAGCTAAAACAACAACACAGATCAGCAGAAAATCACTTTCTAAACTTGTAGCCTCGAACAGTTTTAAAACCCGTGCTCGTGTTGTTCAGAAACATTAAGCGCTTCTTATTATTAATATTAAATATGGGCAAACTTACACCAGGACAATGTGGAAAAGCAACTGAAATGGACTGAACCGGCTATAAAGTATCAGACACTGTTGTTCCAGTCTAAAGCACAGCTTTCAATGCACGGTGCTTTTCTATGCAATTTGAAACTTTGCTGGCTCATACATCGCTTTGAGGAAACAGTTTCAAATAAATACGTGTTAAAGGATATGCTTTGGATTAGTGAAAACGATACTGAGGGGATGCACGTCTGCACTGTTTAAGCCCTGCAGAAATACACGTGGTCTTGTATCACCTGGCGTTTGTAAACGTTAATGGCAGATAAAGCGTTCAGAGATAAAGGCTTTGTGGCCTTGCACCTGTCTAGACATTAAACATTTCGTCGTAGTTAACTTAATAGTAAGCATCATTGTGATTGGTGCTTGTTTTTTTAGTGTTTAAACAATGAACAAAAGCACTTGTCTTAGAAAAACCCCAACCTTTACTGAAAACACGTGGGAAAACTTGAGAGAAACTCAAGAATTGAGATCGTGTTACTCATTGTTCTGTTTCTTGTTTGTGTAATATATCCTGCACAGACAACGAGAAACGTGTCTATTTGTTATCTTTATTTTCTTACAGCAAAATATATAAAACATTTAAGTTAATAGTATTTAAGTTAACATTTGGTTCATAAACAATTATATTTCTACAGTTTACTACATAATGCAATATTTACATTTATACTGTAGATTCCACATACACTTAAAAAGCAACAATTTGGTACAAAACTTGTACACTTTCAACAGATACAATTAAAGTGCATTGAAATTTTTAAAACAGTTCAGTGCAGATGTATTTTAAAACAGGTTCTCTTGGCACGAGTTCACAGCACATTGAAATAAAGCAGCATTCTGGAGCTAATCGATGGTCCACACACAGTCCAGGTTTCTCCTGTTTTTCCTACAGTCCGGATGTTGTTCTAGTGGTCTCCTGTGTTGTGAGGTCCTTTAATGTCTGTGTCAGACACAGAACTCAACACACACACAGTCACTCCGGACATTATGAGTAACATTCCCAGCACAGCTCCTGTACGATCAAAGTTACACAAAATCAAACATCTGTGCAGCTACAGACAGTAAGTGACGTTAATATCCCAAAGACACTTACTTTTCCCACCAAACTCCTCTCCCAGCAGTTTACCCATTAACAGTGTGAACAGAAAGGTGAGAGAGTTCACCACTGGCACAGCTAGAGAAAGATCTACAAATCAAAAACAGCACAACATAATAAAATAACTTAATCTTATGATGGTTAATGTATAATATTTATAACCTAAACCCAGTGATTTGCACTAAAGGGTAAAATTGATATTACATTTTTAGTTTGGCTTTATTTCAAAGCCAGTTTGATCAAATATTAGTCAGAGAAAAATGTCAAGTGTCAAATGTCATTGTGGGACATTGCATTGCATTGCATTGTGGGACATTTCTTACCTGTCGAAGCAAGAGTGAAGTAAAACACCAATGATCCACTTTGGTTCAACAAAAATGGAACCAGATACTAATTCAAAACACAAAATAATATTAAATACTACAGTCATCATCAAAATAACATCTATGCATGCATGCATGTCCATGCAAAAACAAACCTTAAAGTTTAGAAACAGGAATTTGACTTCGGCCATAAACTGGAGGATTTTATTTCCTCCCTGAACTCGTTCAATTCCCTCCGTTCCTTTCTTTAAAAACGGATTGGTGGCCCCCCACAAAATCGCGACCAACAACAGACACAGCACGTCGCCTGCAGCCATGTGTTGGAAAATAGCGATGCATTTACATAGACATAAACACACGCGTTTTGCATCAATAAAACACCTTGTGATCGGACTTTCTTTGGAAAGACACCTTATCTGTTTGCGACAGCAGAGACACTTTAAACAACAAACACGTTACGTTACCTGTACAAACCATTTCCTTGCAATTCCTCGGCTAATTCTTTCAAGTTTTCTGTGTAAATCAAGACTTCCGCAAAACAACTTTAAAACAAAAGTCCTTCATAAAACGACATATTAAAATCCGCTTTAAAGTGCGACGTGATCTACAAAACCTTTATTTCCAGGTGACATAAAAAGACTTTATTTTACTGTAACAAACTTTGTCTGATTCTGTGCGCTCGTTACGCGTGTGTGTATTTGTCCCTCTGCGCTTGCCGTACGTGAGCACTGAGCATGCGCGGGTTTTCTGCTCTCTGACATGTGCTGTCAGAGACTAATAAAGTTTATAAGAATGTCAAGCTTCTCGTTTATTGTTTATTATTTATAAATGGTTAGCGGGTTCTGGCATTAAGACTGGACTTAATGCTTCGGTCCATTACTTTGTACAGCGTTGGCACTGTGCGCGCGCTTCTATGGGCTTTGTCACGCGCTTCTGCAGTAACCAATGGGCGTCCAGATCGACCAAATTCAAAATTCATTCAATTTGTGCTGAAACTCGCGCAAATCATCATTTTTAATCTTCATTTATATGCATTATAATAATCATTATGATGTGTGTTGGTAAACTCCTGTGTTGTATGTGGATCTCCGGTGTTGGTAAGACGATTAAATCTTTATATTCTCTGATAATACTTAACGTTGTATTAATATTACAGTCATAGCAGCACGTGCTGTAACTTGTCGCACGTGGTGGCATGTAATGCAGATGTGATGTACAGTTTAATATACAATATTATTATACTTTGATATACAAAACTAAAATAACACATTAGAACAAAATGGTTTTTTAATGTTTTGTAAACTGGTTAAAGGCAAACAGGATTTCTCAAGATTAACATACACATGCTTTCTACACAGATGTTTTTTATATTTTAATGTATATAAAATATACCATCATATAAAATAGCTTATTATAAAGAGTTTGTGACATGTGATAAAGGTCTGTTAGCAATCACATGGTTTAAATGAATAAAGAACATCAGAAATGTAAACATGCACATGTGGTTGGTAATATTTAGCTAAATAATCCACAGGTTATTGTTAATCAGTTAGTGAATTACCCAAATCTGTTTAGTTTAGGCAGGAGTGAAGTGTAACCAGGACAAGAACCAAGTTGCTCATTTTAATGTAATTGTATATGACCATTTTAAGAATATTATTATTATTATTAAAACATCATTCAGTTCTTCAGAATGATCATAGTTTCTTTTAACAAAACACACACACCCGGAGCAGTGGGCAGCTATCCCTGCAATGCCTGGGGAGCAATCAGGGGTTAGGTGTCTTGCTCAAGAGCACTTCAGTTGCTACCTGCCGGCACTGGAATCGAACCAGCAACCTACTGATTACAAGCCCGACTCCTTAACCAGTAGACCACAACTACCCCTATTTTATATGTAAATGGTGACATTTACATATAAAATAGGATCAAACACTTTTGTTTTATTGTCTGTTCTGACAGGGTCTTTAATTTCATGAATGAATGAAAAGTGTTTCCCTGTTTTTCAGCCTCTTTTACAGTAAGTGTTCCTGAAATGAATTTGGTGGCAGTTCGGGGTCATCCAGTCGTACTGGGCTGTACGTTCACACCCGATTCTGACCCGTCCACACTGGTGGTTACCTGGCAACGAAAGGAGGACTCGCAGGTCGTCCACAGTTTCTACTATCAACAGGACCAATTGGGCCACCAGAGCCCACAGTACCACAACCGGACATCATTGTTTTTTTCAGAACTTGCTAAAGGAAATGCGTCTCTTAGATTGTCTTCAGTTTTATTTCAAGATGTGGGCCAGTACCTGTGTCTGGTGACTAATGCCAAAGGATCGGGAAAAGCCATGATAGAACTGGATTATGGGGGTATGTCTGACAACATATAGTATATTTATTTATATAGTATACCTATCTAAATATATAATGTTTTTGAACATATATCGATGTCTAATTACTGTTACCATTGGGTTGTAAAACACATTTTATTAGCTGTGATCAGTAAAGAACTGTATCGTGTTGGTCAAACATGAAACCGAATCTAAATATAAACAGTACAGAAACTAAAATCAGTGCATTGCTGAACTTTTGTGTTTTTCAGCCTTTTACACTGAGCCCCGGTTGAGCGTTTACATCAACTCCACCACACTGACAGCGCAGGTGGAGACCGAGGGCTTCCCCAGGCCTGAGGTGATCTGGCTGGGAGAACATGGCCAGATCGTTACCCACCAGCTCTCTGAGGAGACAGAAGATGGACTGTGTTTTATAAGGAGCAGCTATGAAACCAGGAAACCAGTGATTAATGTTACATTTACACTGAAGAACCTGTTTCTCAACCAGACCCTCCAGCGACCTTTGCTCATCACAAATGGTAAAGATAGTTTTACTTTGCGATGTGACAATTAATAAATTGAGATCTTAGAATTTAGACCTGTAATAAATTCACTTTGACAAAGCATGTTAGTTCACTAACACTTAGCATGAGTAAAGCTGCACGATAGCAAAACCAGCATGTGAAAGTACGAGTGTTTAGAAAGAAACAAAGCTGTATTTGTTGTCAAAAGAATGAAGAGGTTTGTTTCATAAACAACCGGACGGAGCAAAACAATGACTATTGACTGACAATTGATTGTTAAAAGATGAACATTTTGGTGGTTAATTAAATCTCATTTTATCGTTTCACTCAGAAGACAGTTTGCGGGATAAAGAAGTGAAAGGTTTAGTAGTAATACAAAGATGTGGTGACAGATCACGTTAAAGTTACTTCCTGTTTTTAATGAGGGTTTAGAGATGGTTTTTTTAAAAACATGTTTTTGTAACGTGTTTCAGACTTCATACGAATAATGATACAAATTGATTTTAAACAATGTAGGAAAACCGTCCGTTGGTATCAGGTTGCTATGCATGTGGATTTTAACACGGTTTAGTGGTATCTAATACAACAAGTCTGGTTGGAAAACCTAGTTTGTGCAGATCTGTAACGACTTTCCACATTTTCTTGTAGAAGTTTATCATGGAAGCTTGTTTTGACAGCAAAGGTCCCTCGAAAGACAAAGAAAGATATTGTTTTAATAATGCTCAACATTTGCTACAGGTCAGTGAAGTTACAGTTTTGTTTCGGGCTAAAAAGACATGAGTTGTGAAGTGTATCATCTGTACATCTTTCTGAGCATCTAATGTCAGATTTACCTAAAATTAAAACGTTTTTCAAATGATCTGCAGTGTGAATCACAAATGAATGCAATCTTTCATGCGGATAAAGAATTAAAATCAGTACATGTCTGAGCAGGTTCTAGATTCAGGAGAGCTTTGAAGGTTTTAGGAATCTCTCTTAAAGTAGCTGACTTATGTTGTGTGTAGTGACTGACTTACTGACTTATCAAACTGACTTATCTTCAGTTTGATCCAAATGCAAATTGGTGTTACATCATTTAAACCCAGTTTAACAATGAAAGATTGAAATAAGGTTGATGTGTAAATTATCTTATGCGTCTAACAGATGTTTTGGTCTCAGTTTCAGGTGAAGCTGGAAATAGAAGAATCACAGTCATATCTCTGTCAGTGGTGACCATCGTTCTGCTGGCTGCCGTGATGTTTCTACTCTTCAGACAAAACATAAAGTCTGTCTACCTCTAATCATCTCGTGCTGAACATACTAATGAACGAATCCAGTCTCATGTCATCAGTTCAGATGTTCAGGCATGTCACGGCTGCTTCGGAAACATTTTATCAAAAAGAGTCTTTTGTGCTCTGAAGTGGTGAACAAAATAAGTGACATCATGGAGAAGATTCAACAACAATACTTAAGAAATCTGGACTGGTTCATATGTTTATAGTTTACAGAGCTGTTGCTGCGATGAGTGAATTAACTGTGAAAAACAAAACACTGATGTTATTGATTCTCATAGTGTGGTACACGTACCATTAATGATGAATCACCTAGGCTGTAAAATCTCAGAAAACACTTGTTGTAAAAAGTTTGTTTTTTTATCAGTGTGACTATTGTTTTTTACTTGCCAGTTGTTTAAAATAAAACATTAAAAAAAGAGAAAACGAGGCATCTTTGACTGAACTATAACTTCACTTTCACTTCAGCTGCCTGGAAAAGAAAAGAAAAGAAAAAAGGGTGGCAGGTGGAAAAATAAGGTTACAAACAATAAACTGTCCACAGTTAATTTTTACTGTCAATAAAAAAGCAGTTAAACAGTTATTGGCTTCTCTTCTATAAACTTTAAGTAGGAACAATATTTATGGCTGGTGATGCATTAAACTAAGATGACACGTGTTACGATGGATAAGCTTGTGTTTTAGAATTGGTTGTGTTTTCTCTTTTAGAATTGGTTGCTGGGTGTTTCTAGACATGAAACTGTAAACACTCATCTGGAAAAACACAGTCAGACGAGTGCAGCATATATTTTAGCTGCTCTGTGCTATAATTAACTGACAACATCAGTTGGGTCATGCTGGGTCAAACGTAACTAAATGGACGTTCAGAGATTATTAACCAGTTTTTATCATAGTTGTATTTGCTAGTTGTTTTTGTTTTCATATGAAAAACATGCAGTGCATTTTTAAAACCAGCTAGTTCCTTTTTAATCACTAAATGCAACACAAAATCATGCTTATTCCAATATAGGTACAGGTACAAATGATATAGAAAAGTCACTAAAGAGCAGTAAAATGACACTAAACACAAGAAATAAATAACAATGCATCTCCTTAAAACATGTATGCAGTGAAATGTAAACTCTATGCAGGTTTTTCTAAAATCTCAATTCATTCATCCAGATACATTTGTTGAGAGATATAAAACATATACAGGATGAATGTTGCTAAAAACATAAATTTTTTTAATATGTGGAAAATGGTTGTTTTTGCATTTTTAGGAGCCATTCCGTTCTTTTGGACACGGCTCCAATGCTAAACTGTGATGGTTCAACCCACGGTAAAATCTTGTCTTTTCTCGTCCTCGCAAAGTCAAGAAAACGATACCAATGAGCAAGGTAGCGCACAATAGGGAAAGCACAATCAGTCCGGTGACTGCTGGATTTCTGCCAGTGTCTTTCTCTGAAACAATGAAAGGAATCTGATATTATTTATAAACATTGGTGTTGGAGGAAAACTCGCTGAGGTCAACCCTGCAGCTTTCCTGCAACGGGATGGTTCTGTGAATGTTAGGTCTCATATAGCTGAGAACCTTTATTTTAAAGAATGTCTGAAAAGTTGTGTCGGCTCCCTTCCTAATAGTCTGTCATTTGTGAGGAAGTAGTTACTTATTACAATAGATCCTTTCATATAAGCATCTGTATAAAGCCTCTGTCTGCCACATAATCATCTACTATGCTGAGGGTAATAAATAACCTTCATAATTATATGCCCGTTACATTAAAGACTGTCAGGAGCCACAGTAACCGGCACCAGTTACTAAGTTACACAGTTACTAAGTTACACAGTTACTAAGTTAATAGCAATATTGATCCTAGAAAATGTTATACTAGTAAATGCAGCACAAACAAAACTTTAGACCTTTTTCACAAAACACCTGAAAAATGGCCTCCAATCTTACTTACCAACACAAAGATGCAAAAACAGAGACTCTGTGAACCTTATAACCTTAATTTTACAGCTTCCCCGTCTAGCCCTTGTGTTCTAAACCTGTAGAAACCAGAGCCAATCAGATCCATCTAAAGTCTGCCACATCTGCCCTGCTGCTCACCCAAAATGGCTTTGTCAGGTAAACGTTGTCAGGTTTGCCCCTATATTAGTTTTACAACCGGTAAAACCAGGCATGCATTCACATCAGCAGTATCATTAGGGGCCGAGCACAGAATGTGCAAAACTCTTTAAAATCGTACCGGTGTGACTAGCATAATCCAAACTATAAGCAAAGACCTGCATACCTACCTACATATCTAAATGGGGCAGTAAATAAACTAAATAAACAACATATGCTAACACAAAACTTTATGCATTTTTACAATTTTACTATATAAAATTTACTGTAACTTTATATGTAGCATTTTTACAATTAAGGATGTTTCCAAAAAGTGGTTATAATCAGATTTTGGGTACAAACTAACACGCCTTTTTGAAACATCCTATTGCAAAACCAAGCAAAAGATTTTTATGTCACACTTTCAGTACAAAGTAAAAAAAGGTTTTACCACAGGTGAGAATCACGGGTCTTTGAAGGTTCTGGTTGAGGAGCCGGTTCTTCAGCGTGAATGTAACATTAACCACCGGCTTCTGAGCTTCATAGATGCTCTTTATGAAATACAGTCCATCCTCTCTCTTCTCCAGGAGCTCCAGGCGCTGCGTGAGATTCTCACCCTTCTCTCCCAGCCACATCACCTCAGGTTTGGGAAATCCCTCCGTCTCAAACTGCAGTATGAACACTGAAGCGTTTATATGGATGTTTAACTTAGGCTCAGAGTAGAGCGCTGAGAAATAAACAAACAAACAAACCAAATGTCCTTGGGATTGTGTACTTCAAGCTGGTATTTTGGAGTCAAGTAAAAAAAATTACATTTACTACAGTTACTTATGAATTATTGTAAGGTAAGCAGCAGTTATTTTTGGTTGGGAAGAACAAATGTAGTACATTAGCTTTATTGTTCATGTTTTGGGTAATTTTTAAACACATACCCCCATATGTCACTTCTGTAAAGGCTCTTCCGGTTCCCCGGCCATTGCTCACGATACACATATACTGGCCTGTATCTTGTGGACCGATGGCTGTTATTTTCAAAGAGGCATTTCCTTTACTAAGCTCTGATTTATCCAGTGAAGTTCGATTGTGGTATTCTGGACTCTGTTGGTCCAGTTGGTCCTTTTGGTAATAAAAACTGTGGACGACTCGTGAGTCTTCCTGCCGTTGCCAGGTAACCACCAAGTTGGAGATGTCTGAATCTGGTGTGAAGGTACAGCCCAGTACAACCGGACGTCCCCGAACGGCCATCAAATGGTTATTAGGGACAGTCACCTGAAACGGGGCTGAAACGAGACAGACAGAAATATTAGGAGGTACTTTTAGGTCAAACTTCACAATCTTAAAGAAAACATATAACACTTTTGAAGTTTTTTAACAAATTTCTTTAGTTTTGTGAGATTAAAGTTTATGATATAACAGATAAGTTGGAATAACATGCAAACAAAAGAAGTTTTTTCTTTTATTTATTGTGTGTTTGATGTTGTTGACTAGTTAAAGATGCCATCCATAACTGTTTGGACAAACATTTGTGTACAAAACAACTTTATAATCATAATTTAAAATGTGAAACATCAGCTGTGCAATAAAAGTACTTAAAATAAACTGCAATTTTAAGACTCTCAGGCACTGAGGATGGTTTTAAGCGGTTTAAGAGTATAACACACAGCACAGTTTTAGACATTACCCCAGTCATTAAATCTGGGCAGGACTCAACCCTTTAATTTAAGGGAAACTTTTAATACCATAGGATTACTTGTAAAAGAAAAACTAACCCCATGTGGTTTGGTAACTTTAATTTAAATTTATTAGGTCAGATATTTTACCATTATACTGTGGAGATGACAGAAATGACAAACAACGCAGAACCTACTGTTTTATGGTTCACATTGGTACAGTATATGTAAGCATATGTCAAAATGTATTACCCACACACCTCTACAAATGTAAAATACTCTATGTTTATCCAGCCCTGAACTTACATCTCAAACTTTAAAAACTCTTTCTAGCTCATGTTAAACTAGACCAAGAGTTTAAAAGGTAAAAAGGTAGATCAGTTAATACCTCCATTCAATGCCACAACTTTTGTTATAAAAGTAACTCTTAGTTTCTTACCCGCAAGCACAGCCGAGACCAAAATAAGAAGCAGGATCATTTCTCTGTGAATTTAGGATCATTTTAGACGAACCCACTGGAATGTGAGACGCTTCCCGTCCATGCATAACAGTTATTTCAACCTCAAATGCCCCACATCACCCAAATGAGGCGTTTCTGTGCAAGACTCACCCTGTGCTGGTCTGTGTGTTGCTGCCACCTGGTGATGCTTTCATCCACAGTAACAGGGCATGTTGCATGTTATTCCAGCTTATCTGTTATATCACAAGCTTTATAATAACTAACATTATTATATGTGAGATTCTCTCACCTGATCAAAAACATTCTTGCAGCAGAAGTCAATAAAACCTTTACAAAACGTGAGTATTGAATACAATTACTGAATAAAATATCTGAATAATGTACAGCACCAATAAATTGTTAGCTGGGTACTATAGT
>JBAJNP010014601.1:0-10807 GCA_036877545.1 Yasuhikotakia modesta | reverse complement strand
AATTTTCCAGGTTTGGTCTGTTACTCAGGTACCTGCAGTGACTGCAGGTTGCTGCGGATAGTTCCGGTGCAGATCTGAAGGTTTCTCAGGTAGTTTCTCTCGGTGTGCACCATCTCCTCGATGGCCATCAGCTGCTTCAGAGCTGCTTTCTCTCTGACAGCTTCCTCCTCCGCAGCAGCCCGGGCCTTCATCTCGTCCTCATCCTCCTCTGCAGGCTCTCCCACGCTGTCATCAATCTCTTTAGCTCCTTCTGTCGGTTCTTCGTTCTCCTCCTCTGCTGACAGTATCACTGTTGGAGGCACGTTTGCCCTCTGGGAACTGGCCATAGTGGTGGGTGTCTATAAAACACAGACACAGAAAAGCTGGACTGACAAAATATAGATGTACATACAGCTACAACACCCCAGAACAAATGGTATTAGTGATCATTCACTGAGCATTTTTCAGGCTCATTTTTACACTCTTAGTGTTTAGTGATCTCACAGTCATGCGCTCTTTCTATCTTTCAGGAAGTCTCTGTTTGCCTCCCACTATTATCTTATTGTGTCCTTGCTCTAGACAAAGCTCTACAAAGCTTTAATATGGTTTGTAAATATAAACATGTGCATGTCCAACTGGTGCATGTGGCTTTACTCTCAGCTCTAATCAAAAAAGACTTTCAGTCTGTTTGCATCTGTGCACAGCTATCAGTTCAAATGCCTCTTAAGTTGATCTTGATTACGTTTATATTGGACAAACTCGCTGTTTAAGGCTTATAGAACCACAATACAATGCTAATCCTCAGTCAAACTCTTAAGAACTCAGACGCACATTAGCCAGACCCTGCTGTCACACGTTCTAAAGACCAGCCACTGACAAACAGCAGCAGTACCGGAGAACCGATAAAATCGAAAATGTGAGATTGAGACAACAAATTTAATTTCCTCTGCCATGATTTACATACAGTCCTCAGAGAAATGAAACAAACAAACAAAACAAAATCCAACTCAAACAGATTATAATCACTGAAGACAATCACAGGTTTACTGCACAGCACCAACACAATCATTTACAACACCAGACACAACCTCATGCAAACAAACAGCCGTAAGCAGAAACCACATCCGCAACCGTTAATAAAGAAACTGCGTGTTCAGAAACAAGTGCTCAGGGCCGGCACTAGCTGAAGACGGAAACCACAAACTCAGCAGAAATCCTGAGCTAACACGGTCTACAGTAATGCTGCACTGCAGTACCACAAACCCGGCTTAAGAACAAGTAATAAAACAACAGCTTAACAGCCACAACCAAGCCCAGAAAACAGCTTAACCGCACCATTACCTTTATAAATCGAGAAAGACTAGCCCTTGATGTCTCCTGTGCTGGAAAACTGAGACGTGTGGCTAGAAAAAGCCTGGCACATATTATCACACTGGTGTAACTTTGTCCACTGAGACAGAAGGCAGGGCACCATGTAACACGAGGGTGTGAGGGGGATGGTGGGTGGGTCAACTGGGCAGAATGAGCCGGGGGAGGTGGGATTTTAACAGTGGGATATCCCGATCCGACCACTGCGGATACACACACACACACACTGATGCATAAAAAGAGTGACTGCAGGGGCCACTGGGAAGGAAATGAGCTCTGCACAGACTGAAGCTCGCTGGCTGGTTTCAGATCAAAGCTCTTACTGCAGTAAACAAAAAACATGTGGTCTGACATGACACAAAACTGACTGAAAATGGCAACAAACATGCATTTCACCTTCACATATTATTCAACACTATATACATACATTCAACCTTATACCACATGGAGCATATAGTGTGTGTCGTAACACAACAATGAGAAAAGTAAACACAAGACACAGGCGTTTGTGATACACAAAACAAATATTATAAAGTTTCACTAAACTTATTTAGGAATAAACACCAGCCTTCACGCAAAACAATGGCAACAAATACATACATATTCCCTCACCACACGTAACTTCACAACAAAACCTCTTAAAAATACATTTAACCTTTACAAACGACATCAGAAATACACACAACAAACACAGTTCATGTGTAAATGTAATAACTTTTAATCTCACCTGTTTACAGTCGATGCATAGATGCCAGAGACGCAAGTTCAGACGTTTAATATAGTTTTAGTGAGTTGGGAGCAAAGCGAGGCTGGCGGATGTGGCTCTTTAAAGCGAGACGGGATCACCTGTCCAGGTGAGCGCACGCGTCACGCGTCACGCGTCGCGCGTCGCGCATTCCCCGCATGCCACGCGTTGCTTCAATGTTTCACAACGTTGCATCGATGCCGTCCTTTAACGCTGACGGGATCTGACATCGTTTCGTTGGTTTCGGCGGACGCGGAAGGCAACGAATCCGAAGACGTCGTCAAGGTGAGCACGGCGTGCGTCTCCGTACCGGAGAAACGGAGACATCGTGTGGCTGTCTGCGTTAACCTCGCTTATGCTCGCAACAAGCTGCTTTGAGGTCGATTGTGTTTGAACAGTTTGGTCAGGACAGCTGTGGTGTTTGGTTATAGTTAGTGTTTGTTTGAGGGAGACTGAAGTCCCAGTGTGACAATCTGTGTGACATAAAGTCCTTCAGTGGGACATTTTTGGTGACTATATAGTTCACTTKGTTTAATTTGTGTTGTTTAATAGTTTTTCATTGAAGCATCTCACTGAATATACTGTAATGGACATAATAAGTGTGTCCAAACCCACCGCAGGTTTGATTGTTTATATGTCTATGATGTATAAATATGTGGACTGTAGCTATTTTCCCCAGTTTATAATGATATATAAATATAAATGTGCAATTTGTTATGTGGTTATAGTTTTGTGCATTACACAATATTCTGTAATGCATCTTTCCTGCTTATTGTATACAATGTATAGGCTTACAGCTATACCTTTTGTTTATAGAAATGTACCTTGTTCACGCTTCTGTGCATTTAACATTTTCAAAGCTACTTATATTAGCATTACAGAAAGGTCTGCTTTTCTTAGAGAAGTCTATTTTTCTATCCGGCTGACTGGGTGCCCGTGACATTCAACGTAAATTTTGTGCAAGTTACTGAGAAAAGTTACAAATAAAGTAAATTTGCGACAGCGCAGAAACATGAACGCATGCTTGACTCCGGCTTCAATTTCCCCTGCTGTGGTTTCTCAGTTATTGATATTGGTTTGGTAAATTGCGGCTCCTTCCTAGAAAACAAAAGATATTTAGTTTGACACGAGAGAATGGGGCCGTTTGCACAAAACGCAAAGGGCCGGTTCAGTATTATGGTACTATGAGTCCAACCCTGTAAAGCAAACTACAGCCACAGAAACAGCAGCCTGTCATTCTGTCCTCGAACCACAACTGCAGTCATCAGGACTCAAGGCCAGGCTGCTTTTTTTATTAACATGCTGTTTTCATCCTGCAAGACAAATAATAATCAAATGGCTTATGGTGTGTAATCAGATAATACTTTCCAGACACAAACAAGACACTGGAATGAAGACTGTGGGAAGTTAACTGTTTTCCTCCCTCAGTAATCGTATATCCTCTCCTCTTGTTTTCTTTTTTTGGAGGGAACATCTTTTGTAAATAGTATCCGGCCCGTTACACTGTAAAGATATGCAGAAATCCTTTCTGGCCGAATCTTTTACTCTGAGAATAGAAATTGTGTGTGTCGCTTTCTAACAGGGACACCAAAAGGCTAATTCGGTCTCCTGTGTTGTGATCTACATCATTTGTAATGTGATGGCCACCTTTGTCATTTATGTTAAGTGTTGCCCATTATGTCCTTTGAGGGTCCAGATATTTAGTTTCTCATCAGGGGGTCAATTTAAGCAAGTGGTCTCACACTGACAGATAATGCATCACAATAAACAGCCCGTTTCCCAGTTTCCTTCACTCACCACGAGGGGTCAGTATGGGCCAGTAAAACACAAAGCTTTGGACCGAACCATGAGGTCCATTACATCAATCGGCACTGGATTTTGAATAGCAGAAAAATCAGGGATATTGTTCTCCATTGCTTTCTATACGACCCATTTAGTTTTATACCCCATGACAGGCAATGTGCTGGAACTTATTCATTTCGGGTTTTTAATGCTTCTGTGTTAAGGTTGAGGTCCAGTGACTTAAGACACGTCCAGCTTTGAAGTTAGAAACAAGGGGAAAATGAGGCAACCTGGACCAATGCGCTCCAGGGCTCCCCACACGTTTCGCCTTGTACTGCATTATACCACACAGCTCATAAACCCAGTTTTGTGCGCGGCGCCGCGGCGGCTTCAGTCACACCGGGGCGCGCGCGCGGATGGAGAGGCACCGCGGCACCGCCACATACATCACGACAGGCTTTCGTCCGCGTCGTCTCCTCCTCGACATCCTCCTCCTGTCGTCTCCATCCCCTGCACATGTGCTTGAGATGGAAGATGGAAGATGGAGATGATGGAGAGATTTACCTGAGGTTCGCTCACCTGAGCGGCCTCCGTCAGATTAAAGGGCCGTAACCGAACGAGTGGAAAACGGGAGTTAGAGGTTGTTTCGTTTCACCACAAGCGAAACTAAAGCAAAACGTTTGGCACCGAGGCTAAAGGCAAACCCGTCAAAAGCCGTCAGCGATGCTGGTCTTGTATAAGCTGTTAATTGACAATCGCGGTTGAGCGATGAGAGCCGGCGGCCCGGGTTGGATGCGAGGCAACTGCGGTTTGTTCGGGTATCCGTGTCAAATAAAACACGGCTGCTCGTGGTTTTTGCTTATATAAGTCACACGTTTATTGCCTTGTCTAATTGTATAATCCAGATGCGGACCCGTCGTCCAAATTTAGCTCGGAGGGAAAGGCGGCAGCGCATATCGCGCATTGCATTGGTTTGGCAGCCCCGACAAACACGTTCTCTCTAATAAAGTCAGAAAAGCTGGATGGAGGGAAGAAAAGGACGAAGAAAAACATACAACCGCGTTCAGAAGTCTGAGGTTTAAGCGCTTTTCTCATGTAAGGGCGAGATGTGCGCCTCTCTACCGCCCCTCTGTTTGACGCGTGTAACTGCAGGTAGCTGTACGTCTGACATTAATGTTATAAGCATTCATTCATGAATTAGATTAAAGCAAGAGGCCATTTTGAACACTGATCTGCCATGTACTTGCTTAACTGTTTACTATTCGTGTTTAGAAAAAGTTACAGTATGCAAGTTTATTTAAATCATAATATTCTCAGTTTAACAAATGGCATAAAAAAATTAATAACAGTATTTAATAGCAGCATGTGGCATGACGTTCTTGAAGCATCTTGTGAGCTTCAGAGCAAACAGAAATCTGACGTCGACTACAAAGAAGGTAAAATGGTCAGTGTAACAGATTTGCTTATTTAATCATGTCGGATGGAGACGTTAAATGTAACATTTCTCCGTTTGTAAAATGCTGACGTTTATGACTATATTTAAATTAGATTTTGAATGCCAGATGCTGCATGTGGTCTCAGACTTTTGAACCTGTATGTAATAAAATGTTTTCAAAACCATGATTGAATCAAAATATTCAAACCAAGCCTAAAAACGAGCAGATGTTCAGATTAATTTCATGCGTATAAAGAGCTAAATGTGCTCTTTCTTGCTTTAATTGTGTTTAGAAAGCGGGTGGTCAGTTGCTACGCAATACATTAACATAGAAAGGTGGAGATTGATGCCCTACAGTGTTAAGAATCAAAGCATTTGCTGGCCAAGCCACGGCTGAGCAGAGGGGAGGGCAAGAACGAATTCAGGCATTTATGAAAGAATTCAGTAATTTTAGCTGTGGTTTGAGCCCTGTTCCTTTTACAGGATTTTTAGGGCATAAATAATCAAAAGCGTCTGGCAGGAGCATTTTTTGTGTCCCTTTTAAGGAGTTTCTCAGCAAGTACATTTGACCTTAATGTCTTAGAGAACCGGTACTGAGAAAACGGACAGCGTAGATAAGACCCGTGATGTTCGTCCTCATGCACATCTGGACTTGAGCTGGTTAAAACCAGGTACCCGAACAGAACCAGCCCCGCTAGACAAGAGGGGCTTGTTAAGGAAAAGGAAGAGATTTACCATGAGCTGGGGAAATAAACCTGTATCAAAACGTAATGGGCCACGTTGTAAAAGCATTAAATTGTGCTCAACGCAGCCTGAGGGTACCTTGGCCAACCCAGAAATGACTACATGCAGCCACGCAGAGTTAACAAACTCACGCGCACTGTAATCACAACCGTGTGGGTTTCTTAGTCACCTCACAAGCATCATGCCACATGTATCTCTCACTCTGACTGCGTATCACTCGCACACAACCTGAAATTTATGAGTATTGCATGCTGAAGACTTGTGTCATCCATGTGTTATTGTTCAGTTGATGATAAACAGTGTTATCCGTTACCTGTTTGTGTTTGTTGTTGTTTTAAATGCGGTTGAAACTGGACTGTGACTGGAGTTTGATGATGGTGGTTATCCGGGCAAAGTCGTATCGCAGGCTGTGAGATGCTTCATCATAGCTTTGATTTCAGAGCGACTTCCTTTATGACTAGCAAGAACGTTTACGCTAGTTCAGGGTGGTCTGAATCTGACGAGGTCTTGTCGGGAAGGAAGTCTTGTTGGTTTAGCTGGTTTTGCTGCAGCACACTTGTTTTAAAACCAGTGTATTTTGGTGACCAGCTATTTTTCAGCAGGCCTTGCAGCCTTTTCCAATCAAAACCATTAAAACCAGCTTACGCAGTGCACTGAGGTCGCCCAAACTGACCGGTTTGTTTCATGAGTGTTGAAAGATATTCTAACGTCAGATGAATGACCTCATACTCTGCCCTTTTTGTCTTTTTCAGCCAATCCTGCTTCATTCTGCCTGCCAGGATGTGTCATAGGACTCCTGCCACCACACTCATAAAGATAATGTTTACCACAACACTCCACACAAGTAAGTACAGTTCATTAATTAAAAGAAAACATAGGCCTGCAGCTTAAGTACTCGCATAAATGTATAAAAAGGCCATTTTTTTTCCAAATTGCACAGGCTTGGCTGCGTTTAGTGAGCGGCGCTCTGACAGATCTTTGCAGAGAGGTTGAACTGGAGATTTACAGCTGTGCCGTTACCCAGTAACAGCCATCAAGCTGGTCGAATGCATGTTGCTGCATTTATGAGAAAAAAACGGAAAGCTTAACACACCCGCCATTCCTGCTACAAGGTGCCAAAAACCGAGTGCCATTATCAGAGCTATAAATACAATTTGTCATTTGTTTCCCAGTCTAACGGTCTGCCTTCGAGCAGAAAAATTGGATCGAAAATTTGAGGAAAGTCATCTTGGCACCGGCTCTTTACTTCAAACACGTCACACCTTGCGTTTGCTACCTGTAACTCATCTGTCATGATCTGTACTTATCAACGACGTGTCCAGGGTGAAAAATGTAATAGTTTTGAGAACTGCAAAGACATTCCAGACTGATGTCGTAACCATGAATTATAAAGCATAACAATTTCAAGTGCTTTATTTTCGATATGCCCGGTGTGCTGATTTAAAACCCTCTATTTTAAAGATACTTTTGTGCCCCCTTTATGCGAGATTACTTTCCTCATGTTTTAATGTTTTATGGGCTCATTTAAGTAAAAAGCTCTGTCTAAACAGCATCTAATATATAGTCTCTTCCTTGGAATTACAAATTATTAAACACAAAAATCCTGGCTGTTAACTCGGTCGGCGTGTTTCCCAGCCTGTATTGTTGCACGTATAAACTTGCCACAGGCCAGGATGGAGTGTTTGGTCCTTTTGTGTTTGTTTTTTTTTATCTTCAACACCCCAGCTTTTCCTCAACAGATACGAGACAAAAGTGCTTTTTGTAAGAAGCACTAAAGACTCTCGTCCTAGTTGGCGATGTATGGCTGTGTGGACTGCAGGGAGTCACGTTTCCTCTATCAAGTGAGATAATCAGGGGAGGGAAGGTGACTATCATCGCCAGCGTTCCAACGTTTTCCTCTTCCTTTCCCTTTCAGGATATCAGCCCAGTTCCTCCTGGCTGAACTACACAGGGCTTGGCGTGGCGGGCGATCTTGATCTTCTCGCTGGATGACACGCTCTCTTGTGGTCAGATCTCCAGGCCGACAGGAGTCAAGTTGGTAAAAAGGCGTTTTCATTGCACAACACCTCTAACAATTAGCGCTTTTGAGGTTGACAACAGTTGCTACAGCACAAAAAAATAAATACGCCCCTTTAACTTTGAAGAGCGGGCGGGGAGATGAGAGTTATCCACCTGCTGATGGAGAAGATTTGAGGAACACAAGGAGATAAGGTGTGGGAGAGACCCTCGGTCTGCTGATAACACAGCAGTGTGTATGTTTGTTGGTGTTGCCATGCATTGCATTTCTTTGATCTGCTGTGGTCTGAGGCCATTCATCTGTGTTGTCACAGTCCCTGCTGTTTATTCCGTTGCTGTTGCTGCCAGTGGTGTTGTTGTGGCACAGAATTTTAAGAGCTTTGTAATGAGAACGAGGGAATGCTTGTGAGATTCTTAGCAGATTACCAGTCCTAGCATGAATCGTTTCAGACTAGTTCACAGGCCCCTTTATGAGGGGTGTGAGGTCTTTGTTTTTTCTTAAGAAGACAATAGTTTGTGATCAAGGGTTGTGACTGTGGTGAGCGAGAGGCTGTGTGTGTTCAAAACAAGGCGGTATCCGGTTCTTAATAAAATGAGAATTGTGGCTTTATTAGTTTGGTCTTGGTCAGATGTTTTGTAATGTTCTGCAGATGTTCTTCAGGAGTTTGTTTCTTCTCTACATGGTCCGGCCTTCTGTTTTGTCTGACTTCTTATCAGTCTGAACCCACCATCAGTGCTCACAAGTAACACACAATTCGTTCTCTCCCTAATTTAGATGTTTTCCAGACATCCTTGTGGCGATGTTGTACTAAATGCCTTCACCTCACCCAAAGACCGTGATTTATTTGGACCAGCTGGTGACAGACCTGTGCAATCAAACAGTTGAATGTGCTTTAAACAGAGAGATAATGAAGAATAATGTAGCTGTTAACCAAACCCAGAAAGAAATCTATTGATCCCATTAACAAATCTGTGAGTTTCTGTTATTGCGCTTATAATGTGTCCGGTAAACAAATAGCTGTTGTTCGCATGTTCTGTCCTGTGCAACGCAGAGTAAATAACCAGTTGTGTTTTTCTGCATTCGTAGATGATCATAATTATGTATTTTACTTTTTTATATTATTACAGTTATTTAACTTCAACTACCCTAGTTAATATTCTTGGATAAAATAAATAACTGTGTGACTAAAGGATGTGTAAATAAGATTAGTGCCGCATTGCAGCTGTAAAGGTGGTTTTAATATGCGTTGTGTTTTGCCATAGTGGTAGTGTGTGATCTTGTTAATATGATGAATGTGAATACATATATATAATATAATACAAGCTTCTGCTGGGCTCTGCTGCACTAAACTAAAACTGGTAAATGTAGTAATATTTTTGCCACCATTTGCAAATATTATGACAAACACATAAGTTACCTTTAAAAACTTAAAGAATCTGCTTTTACAGAGATAAGCATTTATTTACAGTTGCGTGTTTGATTTTGTGCCAAATGTACATTACTGGCACCAGCCGAAATAATATGCCAATAATTTTTCCTACGCTCTGGAATTTCTTGCATAGTTATTTTAGCCCTGAAATGGGAATCTTTGAGAAATGTAGCCACACAGGAGGCAGAAATGCTTCACGTCTTATAAACTTCAGAAACATGTTATATTTTAACTTGATCCATCCCAGGAAAAGACTGAATGTTTAGGGGGGCCGCATTCCGGAGAGTTCTCTAAAAACCATTGAGAAAATGATTATAGCCATAACAACATGTTTTTGGTAATGAGCAATTCTTTTAAAATAGCTGCCAGAAAACGGCTGCGTTCTACAGGCGAGTTTCTCCAATCAATTATTCTTTATGTTTCAAGTTGTTAATTAAATCCAGCCATTGTCCTCATTTAATGTGACAGATGAATTGATATCATCGATCGTAGTTCTCTTTATGGCCATCCAACAAATGTATCCGAGGAACGCTTAAACCGCGTTCTTACGGGAATTTCTGACGAGTTTGGGGGCTTGATTAATTCTGATTGATTTATAAACTAAGTGTGACAAGCAATAATGCTTATGATAAATCAAAACCAGAATTTACACAAGTGTTGGAGTTGCGCAAAACCCAAAATAGCTTTGTCAAGTTGAGCTCCTAACAATCCAAGACTCCATTCTGGAGCGGAGAGATAGATGACCCAGCTCCGGGTGGGGGGGTGAGGTTGAGGGAGTTTAGAATGCTCAGAATTATTGGACTGCTGGGAAGGTGCTGAGGAAACAGATTGTGGACCAATGGCGGACTCCGTGGCCTATAAAAATGCTGACATGTCTCATTTTTTTTCTACCCTGAGCTGTGTAAGGAGGGGCAGAGGCTGGGAGAGGTGACATCCCCGTCCCTCCACGGCCTCCTGCATCCCAGATTAGCGTTTCCACGGTCTTATCTTCATTTCATTTCTGCCCATTGTGATTTAAAGGAAACGCTTTCAGCAGATCTTAACAAAACAAAGTGGTAAATGTCTGGGCATAACAGTGAAGGAATTTCTAACTACAGGAGTTTGTGATGTATTTCTGGCTAAAGACTGTTAATGTCTGCCTGTGTGTGTTGGAATTATGTGTTCTGCTGCCAGACTGGAGGCTGAGACGTAGGCGAGCGTTGTTATTGTACCCACAAGGGGGCAGTATGTTTCAAAATAGGTAATGATGATGAGCACCATTCAGAGAACAAGAGCTTCTCATTCATTGCTTACCCTGCCTGTCTTCCT
>JBAJNP010014600.1:0-10808 GCA_036877545.1 Yasuhikotakia modesta | reverse complement strand
CACACACACACACACACACACACACACACACACACACACACACACACACACACACACACACACCTGATGAACAGAACACCAGGACCACCGCCAGCGCGCCGCCTGTCCTCATGTTGACGAGCGTCAGCGCGTCACTCTCCGCATGTGAGCGCGAGTTACAGACGCCTGCAGCCGCCCTGCGTTACAGACGCACACATCCCTGCAGAGTCCCGCTCCAGCCCATATGCAGACAGCGACCGTTCCCGACCGAGCCTTCGGGAAGAGCTTCAACCGCGTCCCCGGAGCGGACAAACACACGCGCGCCGGTCAGCCCGAACCAACCCGAACCCGAACCACACGCTACAAAGCGTCAGCCGTGTTCATCCTCTGTGTGCTGAACATGGCGAACAGCGCCGAGTGTTTCTGTCCCCTCCTCCTCCTCCTCTTCCTCTCACTCCTTCATCGCCATGTGTTATAATGTTGTTCCTCCAGGCGGCGCTCGGGGGTTTTTACACTGAATGGAAGGAACAGCCAATAAAACGTTATTTTCTAAACATAATACGACATAGAACCAGCAACACGCGCCCCTCTCGTCGCAACACCGAGAAACGCTGATAATAATGGAGTAACAAGCGCGCAGCAGAGATGAAGCAGAAACACCATCATCATCATCATCAGCGCAGGCGCACAAACCAGAGAGACAGGCATTTGATTGACAGCTCACGGCGTCAAATAAGAAGCAGGCAATCGGATACGATACTGTCCAATCGACAACTGGTTGATGTTAGCTTGGCCAATCAAAACGATGATTGTCGGGTCAGGGGCGGGACTTTTTAAAGAAGAGGGATAAAGCGTCATCATACATTTAATTGATATTGAACAGAATGTGCTCAAGGCAGTTCTGTTTGTTTAAGAAGCTTATTTTTATTTGTAAATTATTACATTATCAATTACAATCAATAACATTAGGTAACTAATATCAATAAACAACATTTTCCTTCGAGAGACATAACAACAACGATAAAATGACTGAATCCATGATTAATGCTGACCACAAGAAACCAGCGAAGATGAACAGAAAATATTTCACCATATCTCAACAATCGACTGAGTTTGATGTAAATTAATACAGAGTAGATGAATATGATACAAGCAGTTTTTCACTGGTGAAATTGAATTAACTTTGCTTTTACTAAATATTAATGAATTAATTTTGTTTTATTTTTGTGGAACCTAATGCTTTAGTTTATAATGGTGAGACTTCTGATTTCCTATAATGTGAAAAACTGTCATAATAAAGAAGACGTGTCCAAACATTTGACAAGTACAGTATATGCACCTCATAAATATATGTGTACATTAAATAAAAACATGAGGTCATTATTGGTACGTGTATTTATGTACGTTTTTTTCAGTGGTTAAATCCTTTGGCCAAGACTGTATATATTTCTGGAAGAACCTTTCCCAGATTTATTGACTGTCCAGAGTTGACAGACATTCACAGGGGGAGTTATTTCTGTCTGTGTTTGTGTTTAACAGCACACAGTTATAAAAGACACTCCTACAGTCACAGAGGTGAAACACACACACACACACACACACACACACACACACACACACACACACACACACACACACACACACACACACACACACACACACACAGTTACAATTGTCAATTGACTAAAATACACACAGTTTCCAAACTGTTCTTTCACTAAATCTAAGATTCGGTTTTTGGATACAGTTAAAATCCATCCTAAGTTCTCATGGGGTGTGGAAACCTGATGACATGTATCTGACATGTTCAAACTGTTATCAGAGGGAGAACTGGAAGCAAAGAGGATGTCGTGTCGTGCTTCTGTTCTATTAACACACATTTTCAGAGGCTCATTAATTGCTTGGTGAGTTTCATTGAGGTATCATTTTGAGATATTTCATCTACAATTACTAAAGAGACATAAAATAAGAAATCTGCTAACACCCAGTACGAATATACAGACACTGAAACCCAAAGACAGAATGTGTATTGCTGGACTGCAGGTGCAGCTGATGTGATGATGGCTTGGGTGAGCCTCATGTGGGTGTCTGTACTATGTTTATTATTAGCTTCACTGTTTAGATTAGCATGCCAACTGGGATAAATGCCAGCACCTGCACCAGACAGAAGACTGATATAAACACCCCAGTGGTTATACTGTTCAGATTCTCAGTTGACAGAAAAATGAAACAAATGAAATACACTCACCTTGACATAAAGAACAGCAAAATGCTGAGATGTGTAGGACAGGAAGTCTGAAGATGCAGTTAAGACACAAACTTTAAAGTTAAGGGCTAAGGGCTTTTTAGGGCTAAGGGAGTGTTAGGAGATATATGCATTTACTGTATATGCAGCAGTCTGTGCATACTGTGTGTGTTTGTTTCCCATTTATACAATTTTCCTTTTCAGATAGTTTTTATTTTACATATTGAACATACTATAACTGTCACAAGTATATTAGAACAACACTGCAAAAGTGACTTATTCTGAAGACAGGCAACACACAACGGTCCACGTGCAAATACCAATCACACTCACACACCCATCAAACTGGAGAAATATTAATAACACCAGAAAAGATGTTTACATTTAGTTACTGTTAACAGTTGTAACTAATGTTAATAACTATAATAACTAATACAAACGTATATGTTTATTTTTAGCCAAAAGTATTTTTTTGTGCGTAATGCATAAATAAATTACGTGGTGCTAGTCTGATTCAGTTCGAAAGGTCAGTGAAAGCTAATCTCTTATGTAATACTAAACTAAAGGCTGACTATTACAGCCAATCACATGATGTTTTAGTTGAGACAGAGGGAATATGAGAGTAAGACACAAACATAATAATAACTCCAGTGTTACTCAGTCCAATATAGAAAAACTGTCAAATTACATGTTAATTATACAAATTAAACACAGACCCTTTAAAATACAGACTCAAACTAGCTGCTAAATATGTGTAAACCATAAAAACAATATCAAATTACTGTATTTACTATAACTGAATTCATATGGCATGCCAAAAAAAGCAACCTAAACTTGAAAAGAGGGTGACAGGCACACAGAAAGAGAGAAAGAGAGAGAGAGCGTGAGAGAGAGAGAGCAGATGGAAGGGTCAACAGGTTGTGTTTGGTCTCATACATTTGGTATTTCAGATCATCTTTACACACACACACACACACACACACACACACACACATTTCATATGCTCAGTTATTTTAATGCAACTGTACTAACATGAAGTCATCTGTCCAGAACAGGGTCAGTGAGTTTATAGAATTACATTCATAATAACACACACACACACATGCACACATTTCTAAACTGGTTCTACGCTTACATGCTCTGTATTAAATGTAAAGTAAAGATGAAGTTTATCTCTTGTGGATAAAAGATCATTAATCCTTTTTTTACTGGTTGATCATGAAAGATCCCACAGCTCCCCAGCAGCTCCTCATAACAGCTGTAACTATCTTCATCAGACTCATGACCACAGAAGGAACTGGACCTTCTCACACTGAGAGCTTGTGATGGTTCATGTTTGCGGACAACTTTCAGACACTGTGAACAACAAACATGTTTCCTCACGCACACATGATTTGATCAGTCACGACTGTACAACATCCTTTAGACTCACAGAGCTTTCAGAAATATGCTCTGGCCAAAGTCAGACACTTATTAGTTATAACTTGTGTATTGTTTCATTTACACAAAACAATGTAAATGTAAACACAAATAAAGGAATGTGAATAAATAAATGGCATAGTTAGAATGAGCAGAAGTGAGAGAGACACAGAGGATTATGAGACATGTGCAAAGTGACGTGTTTGTAACCTGTACCTGAAATGTGAGCTCTGCATTTAAGCCATCACCGGTGAGGAGTGAACGAACGCACACTGCAGTCATGAACACACCAGCAACCTACTGATTACAAGCCTGACTCTCTAACCAGTAGAGCACAACTGGCCCGTTGTGTTTTCAGTCATCTACTGTGTGTGCTGTCTAACACATTGTGTGTGTTGATGTGATGTTTCTATTCACTGCTTTCTCCTCTGCAGCTGTAGGACTGAATCCAGCTCTTACATAGTGCACAAAAAACGACCGCCCAGCTGATTTTAAAGATAAAGGTCTGGTTAAATCGGTACAGGTCTGCAGTGCTCTTCTCTAATCTGTATCTGTAAACAGAGCAGTTTACCCATAAGAGGTTGATTGGATACACACCTCTAACCAAACACACACTTGTTTAGTCTCCATTCCTTGAGTTAAAAATCTTAGCACTTTAACTACAGTAAGTTGTCATTGATTAATCGAGCGTCTGTGTTCTGAGATCAATCAATAAATATCTTAATGAAATTAACAGCTCTAATGGACACACACAGTTAGCATTAAGTTAGAATTAAACCGGTTACATAATTTGATGTTAATATAATAGCATATTGCATGCTGGGTTAATGAGAAAGTCAAGGCTTGTACTAATTACTAAAATTAAAGAGCCAAATGATTTGCATGTTTTGGTTGTGTTTGCTCATCCTACATTAGAGTAATCCAAACCCTATTAGACTAAGGTACACATATTTCAGACCACTTTGTGCTACGAAAATGAAAGATATCTCAAATCAAATACAGACAAATATGAAATATCAATAACGTTTTCCTCTTTATCACCTCTCTTTTTAAAACACTTTTAAAACAAATTGTTTTGTTGCTTGTGTAAGTATTTTGTGTGAGTATGTTAAAGGCCATACAGGCTGTTTCTGAATGTGACATATCCACACCAGTGAATGAAATGACACCGGCATTAAACCTGACAGGATTATTCTCTGACATTGTGAACTGTGGTAAGAAGATGAACACTGATCTTTCACATGTTTACTCAGCAACTGTTTTTGTTAAGTTTTAACAACAAAACAAGAATTATGGACTGGCTTACAGCTTTAAAGAAAATCTTAAATCTTAAAGAAAATTAGTTTTTCTCAAACTTTTGTTCTTTGAGCAGACCCCCCTCCCCCCATTTACAGTAATATTTGTATGTTTTAATTATTTTATGCCTTTTTAATTTGTAGAATATGTTTATTATTTTTCTTAATCATTTTGTTCTCCTCATGCGATTTTTCCATGTTGAAGTTAGAATGTAGTGTTGACACTGTGGCACCAGAAAATTAACTGGACCTGCTGCATACATTTACATGAGATAAGTTTAATTATTCTGATGTGGTTAGAGACATTTACTGATTGTTAACCCGGTGGCGTGTGAGACAAACCTTACCTTACCTTCATTTCTTGTTCGTCATACCTGTAATAATAATTTCAACATTTAGCACTGTTATAGGAATGGTACAGTCAGTTGAAATGACATTATTACTTCATTAAGGTAACGTTGCAATGATGGTCTGGTCACCTGCAATGCCTCAATTTCTCCTGCAGAGGTCAGTATTGCACTGTGCTGTTTGACTCCTGTCTCAGTATTTGAAACATTGTTCTGAACATTAGAATTCTGGACAGATATTCAGGAAACTCACACATGATGGAAGAAACTGCCTGTCATAATATAAAGAAACTCTCTTATTTCTAAATGCTGTTGATTAATGCAGTAACCCAATAAAAGTGACTGATTTCATGTATTTAATTGTACCTTTTTAATATATTAACTATATTGTCTGATGTTGTTCTATAAGTGTCAAATGTGTTTGTCACACATTTTAATTGTCATAACTGTGTTGACTAATTAAACTGTCAGACTTGGTGAGTTCACTTCCTGTTCAGCTTTGACAGAAAACAGGAAGCGGTTTGTGTAAATGGAGAATAAGTCATACCTGAAGGGCAAACGTGGTGATGACCGGAGGTGACTGGAGGTGCTGTTACAGAGATCTGTGAGAGAAAGCAGAAGAATGTGTTCAGGTTGTCACTGTAAGTGAGGACATTTAAAGTGTAATAACAGTTTAAGAATATAATCCATCATACTGGAGAGAGAGAGAGAGAGAGAGAGAGATCTTGGGTCATCATTTGGAGTTGATTAGATGATAAATTCTCATTCATTAATATTAGTAGATGAAAGCTGGAATGATTTATAGCTGACAGCATCTGTGAGATGTGATGCAGTTTGCTGATCACTCAAGTGTTGCGTCTGAGGACTATATCTATGTGTGTATCTCTGTGTGTGTATGTTTGAGTATCTGTGTGTGTGTCTGTATCTCTGTATGTGTATCTGTGTGTATGTGTATCTGTGTGTGTGTCTGTATCTCTGTATGTGTATCTGTGTGTGTCAGTATCTGTGTGTCTGTACCTCTGTGTGTGTTTTCAGTTATTTTAGTTACTGTTGGTCTACTGTGTTAGGTAGCATTAGAAGACACATACAGCTTCACACACAGACTCTTGGAAACAGGTTCAGTTCATCAGTGTCTTGTGTGTGTGAAGAGACATACTGGGCAAAGGACTGATGATCTTCAGAAATCAATATATGTCAATATATTTCAGTAAATGTTTAAGGTTGAAATCGTCTACATTTGTTGATGATTTCTAGAGTTTGTTTGGTTTTCTCTGTATTTAATACGTACATTTACATTATGTCCTTATAGTCAACTTAAAAGTGTCCATGCAGTAAACATTACTGCAGTAACCTGCCCATCACTGCTGACACTGATGTTATGAATCTGTAACATTAAACCGCAGTGTGTCTGTGTCAGTCAGCCATCAGTCCAATCATTCCTCTAGTAGTTGTGTGTCCTGCTCACATCATTAAAACCATCCACAGAGAATTTCCTTATCATGCTTAAAACACTCCAAGAGGAGTAACTAACCTCACTGAAGCCCCGCTCTCACCTCTGCTGTATGACAACCCCCTGTCTCCTCCATGTCTCTCTCTCTCTCTCTCTCCAGAGTAAGTGAAGTAATTTGTCTGTGTTCTGATGATAAATGATCCGGCGAGCCTCTCTGTGCTCTTCCAGTTCTCACAGCCTAATTAAAGAAAACATTTCATGATTGCCTATTTTTCCTCATGCGTGACAACCTATTACTCTTCCTTCTACCTGATTAGGGTCTTATTACGGCGAGATGTAGATTGATTTAACAGGAGCTCTCCTTGCGCTGATTTAAGTTGAGTGGGTCACAGTAATTGTTATTACTGCTGCTGATGACGGAGGCGGGCCGGGTGGAGAATGAAATTGAATTAGAACATTAGAAGGTCACTGATGAGCAGGTGTGGGTGGGTTTGGGCCGATAGAGCCGTCGGGACAGAACAATGTCTGAAAATGATAAATAATGTCAATCACATTTGTCAATACTGACATATTTGCATCAGATCGGAATGAATCTGTTTATCAGAGTGGAGCGTCATCATTTAATCTCTGCTACACATGAAATGCAAACTGGTAAATTGCTTTTTTCTTTTGAGTGTGGAGACAAAACGAATTGATTTAGTTGTTTAATAATGAATTGAGAATTGAAGGAAATTTAGAAGGGCTCTAACACGTACATTTCTCATATGAATCTTGAACACCTATAGAGTAGTTCTGCATACTTTATGTTTTCAAACAGTGTTTAGTTTGATCACATTTATAAAAGACACAGCAGGACGATTACTTCCGAAAAAAAGACGAAGTGCTGAGGGCGTGTCATGGGCGTATGACGAGTAACGAGGGGCGGAGCTAAAAGTGACCCACGCAGCCTTTGCTTTTTTTACACGGCAGCTTATTTTACAATAAGTTTATATACATGTTTGGTTGTCAACAGTTTTACTACATACATAATAATGATATATACATGAATGAAAACATTGACTATAATTACATTGACCATATATGCTGAGATTCAGAACACTTGTGATGCAGAAACAGACACTTATGTGGCTCGTGAAGGGAATGTTTTATTGCTCCACACATCTACACATCTCTGACGTACAAACCACCATCAAACTGCTCAAAAACACTCATCAGTGAAGCGCAGGACGGTACCGAACGAGCTGCGTCCGCTGGTGGGTCGAACCCGAACCGTGGGTCGAGCGCAGAAACACACAGACGAGAGAAGACAATGCTTGTGTTATTATTTAGGATCGTTCACTCAAAAATCTGCAAAATCTGAATATGAGAGTGACTGACAGATTTCTGTACATTTAATTGTAAGTTTAATATTGACAAATATATAAGTGTGTGTGTGTCAGGGTTGAGAGCAAACTCCTTCTTCATTAGTCTTCATGTCCTCATTGACATTTCCGTTACTCTTCACTACATGAATTTATTATAATCACTCAGTTCTTTTGCACTTTTGGACTTTGTGATACAAATGACTGAAACAAAATGATCAGTTACTCTCTGCATTGATGCTCACTGCACCGGTTACAAACCTCAGTCTCACAGGGTTTATAACACCTGCTGTTGTCATTGTTTCTATTATCAAATCATCATGTCAAAAATACCACAGTACCAATCAAGCATCACCCTGACCATAACTTACCCCTCAGCGTCAGATGGGTAGGAATGGGAGCTCATAACCCAGTCCCAACTCTAAACCTACTACAAACTTCAGTCCCACCGCTTAGAGAGAGATGGACAGAGGAAGCTGTCAGACGTTCAGTCCAGACACTAGCAGAACGTGAGGACCACCTACACCCAAACAACAGCTGTAGTAATTCATCTGCTCTTCAGAGGTGGAGATTTCACCCATGAAAACAGATACGAGCTCCACCTAGACCTGAAAGGTTAGCATCACTGATCAGAGCAGGGTCATCTTAACCAGAAACTCTTTTACCTGCGTGTCACTCACGTCTCTGAAGAGTCCATGATTAAACATGTAATCTTCCTCAACAGTGCTGAAAGAGCTGCAGAAAACCTGTATGAAGCAGAAATGTTCGGATTAGTTGTTGTGAACTGCTGCTAAATGACTGTGAGATGGAGAATCTGAGCTCAGATCTGAAGTGTGAGTGTGAGAGTCTCTCTCACCAGCAGGGGGCGACAGAACCTCCGCACAACATTAACCTGAACACTGACTCTATCCGTGAGCTTGTTTTACACTAAACATTGTTGTTAGAAGCTGCTGTATGAGTTAGAATAAATCTAGACTTTGTATAGTGTTTGTGTCTTTTCGGTTGAAAATTGAATGTTCACTAGATCTGCTACTTAATGGAAAGACAAAATGTCGCTCAAGTGTTTGAAAAACAGAACTAATATTAGTTAGACAGATTAATCTGGGTCAGTTCCTGTAAGCATTGATCTGTCTTTGCCTGCTGGTGGCGCTGCCGTCCGTCTGTGTGCGCCGCTCACATCTCCACAGACCTGAGGGCTTTCTGGTGTTAGTAAATACAGACCTGAGTTCTCCAGTAAGTGCTGGGTTATTCAATAAGGCCTGTGTGTGTTTGATGACGCGCGTGTGATCGGATCATCCCAGCAGAAACGACAGTCAATCTTCTCCAGCACTGAACGATTAAATGTTCAGTCTTACATGCAGGACTGCAGCTTGGTAATGGACAAAATTAGATTCTCAACTTCTTAAAGCTTTTCAAACCTTGTTTTAAAGCATTTCTGAAGTGAATCTGTGACCTCATTGCAGTTTGTGCTGTAAATGCATCACTTATATAAAGTGCTGCTTGTTAATGCAATTTTAGACTGAATAAGAAGCTGAAGGAGAAATGTTTTCTGTATCTGACAACAGATATTCTCATGCGTTTCTGTTTAACACAAGCAGATTTTAAACATCTTTCTTTCCGTCTCAGCAGTGGCACAATATGGCACAATGATCACAGAGCCATGAGTCAAAGTTCAGGAAGTGTGGTCATGGTTAAATAACACTCCTGTTGCTACTAATAATATTGCGGTTAACAAACACACACACACAAATAGGATGGAGTGCAGAGCATGTGAACGTTCTGTGTAAGGGAAAATCAGGACTATCTGCAAAGCACACAACTGTCGTATCCCATAATGCAATGCGCTTGAGTTGCCCCCTCATCAGGTGGGGAATTTTATCTTAACTTATTTGATTAGGCTGTCAAATCTGAAAATTAAAATAATGATATGATATGTTCATGGGTTAAAGTCACAAGATCATTGTTTTATGGGATTTCACATCATAAACTGCCGTCTGACACGATCACTCTTCAGTCATTCCTGTATTCTGCCACAATTTCTCTTCTAATGTTCCAAAAGTACAGTGTCCAAAATCTATACAGACCTTCCATGAACCCCTCACATTTCAGCTCTAGTTTTATTTAACATTTAATCATTTTCTAATATAGCTCTGAAGACCAAAACAGTTTGTCTCTGTATGATGAAACACAAGTGCAAGAGGAACAATAATCAACCCTCCTGAAAACAACTTGTAAACAGTGTAAATGTATTCAATGTACATGCAAGTTTTTATCTCTTTGGCCTAAAATGGTTCTTCAGAGTTGAGTAAAGAACCCTAGAGCTCAATATACTGTAAAACTGTAATGAAGCATGTTTTACAGTAATAATATTATCAGCGTGTGTGTAGGGTTGGAATCAAAATGTAAAATATTATCTGAATGTCTTTGGCTTTTGCTAATGCAGCTGTCAGATTCATTCAGGAGAGAGAGACACAGAATGATAGTGAGTCTCTCTCTCTCTCTCAGCCCAAACAAATGAACACATTCTCGTCTGTAAAGTCACCCTGACGCTGATGAATGGATCCACAGATCAGCTTTGAAAATCTGATAGATTTGAGGTTGGAGAGACGCTTTAGACAAACTAATGCATGTGATTATATTTTCCAGCTCAAGTCCATTGGTGGCTGTGTCTCATTACAACATCATTACATGTAATTGTGGAGAAAATTACAC
>JBAJNP010014599.1:0-10809 GCA_036877545.1 Yasuhikotakia modesta | reverse complement strand
CTAGAAATTAGACCTTTTTACTCATCACACCATGACCTTTAAAATGATACTAAACATGAATATGAAATCTTGATTATTTCACAAGTTACACATAACATGCTCATTAAATGTTCTGTGATCAGAACCTAGCAAATGGTATGCAGAGGGGGAAGAAAGGAGATTGGAAGGTGTCAGCCTGAGGTCACCCCCTGGGTATCAACACCTGATAAACTTTGTTGTTGTTTTATGATGCGTTCTCGCAGACAAACTGGAGCCAGCTGCCTTACAGTTGCAAAAACTGATATGTCAGGTCGAATTTCAGAATCAGGTTCCACCAATTCAAAGGTCTCTGTCAATTCTTTGGCATCTCTCTTGAGTAGAAATTGTGGTCCAGAAAACCAGCATGTGTCCTGCAAATGCTCTGCTGATACAGCTTTGGTCGCAAGATCAGCTGGGTTACTGTTGGTATTTACATAGCGCCACTGGTCAGGATGTGTTGACTTCCTTATCTGAGCTACCCTATTTGCTACGTATACATAGAATCTCTTAGTGGCATTACAGATATATCCTAACACTATCCTGCTGTCTGTGAAGAACCTGACTGAGTCTATTTCCTCATCAAACTCATCTCTGATCATTCTGTACATTTCTACCGCTAGCACAGCTGAGCACAATTCTAAGCGAGGAATTGTGAGCTGGACAAGGTGCTAACTTTGTTTTCCCTATGACAAATCCAACTTGGTATTGGTTATGACTATCCACTACCCTAAGGTATGCTACTGCTCCTATCGCAACTGTGGAGGCATCTGAGAAGAAACACAGTTCCTTCCTTTGTGTGGCAGCCAGTGAAACAGGTACATATGCCCTCTTAATCTGCCATTGTTCCAGTGTTGTTAGAGAACATCTCCATTCATTTCACTCCACTTGTCTTTCTGTAGACAGAGGTGAATCCCAATCACTTTGTTCAGAAGAAAGTTCTCTGAGTAATGCTTTCCCTTGCACTACAACCAAAGCTAGAAATCCAAGTGGGTCTTATGGACTATTCACAGTGGATAGAACACCCCTCCTTGTAAAGGGCTTTTCTTCTTGATCCACATGGAAGGAAAAGCTGTCAGTTTCCAGGTTCCAGATGAGACCCAGGCTGTGTTGGACAGGCAAACTATCAACTCCTAGGTCAAAGTCCTTGAAGTCTTTGGCATGATCCTCTTTGGAGAATGCTTCCATAACAGTTTTGCTGTTGGATGCAATTTTGTGTAACCTAATATTCGACTCTGCGAGCATCTTTTGTGTGTTTCGGAAGAGATCAATGGCCTCCTCAGAAGTGGAGACTGAAGTTAGTCCATCATCCACAGAAATTTCTTACTACAAAGTGCTTTGCATCAGAGCCATGATCGATTTCTCCCTGCAGAGCAGCACGTCACATGCAGTAAACTGCTACAGCAGGAGAAGGACTATTACCAAATACATGGACCTTCATCCTTTACTCTGTTATCCTTTTGTCTAGGTCATTGTCCTCATACCACAAAAACCTTAAAAAAATCTCTGTGGTCCTCAGGCACTACAAAACAATAAAACATCTGCTGTACATCTGCAGTAACTGCTATGCTCTCCTCTGGGAACCTCATGAGAACACCAAGAAATGTGTTGCTTAAATCAGGCCCACTGAGCAATATCTTGTTAAGTGACATTCCTTCCATCTCTGCACTGGAATGAAACACAACCCTGATTTGATCAGGTTTTTGTGGGTGGTACACACCAAACATGGGTAGGTACCAGTGCTCTGCATCATTATCTATGGGTGGGGCGTGTTCTGCATGGTCGTTATCAAAAAGATTTTGCATGGTTGTTATCAAAAAGATTTTGCATGAATTCAATGAACTGATTTTTCATCTCTTTTTATATATATATATATATATATATATATATATATATATATATAGTTTTACAAAGTGATGTGAGATGTTTCAGAGCCTGATCTCTATTATTTGGCAATCGAGACATCTGCAAACGAAAGGGTAATGGTACAACCCAACTATTTGCAGAATCCTGGAAGACATCACTGTCCATGATTGTTAAGAAAGCTTTATCCTCCATAGACCATCTAGGCTTGTCGTCATCTGGTGTTTTTTGGGATACTGCACAGATTCTCCATCAAGATGTGGTAGCGTGGTAGTGCGTTGCTTTAGCATTCTGCAAACACAATCTTCTACTTGAATCTGTCTCGGGCATGGAGTGAAAGATGATGTACGACCATTACTGAGCTTGTGTGTTCGATAGACGTTCACACTTAAAGGTCGATACACAGTTCCCAGGCATACTTCCCCAACTATCACCCATCCAAGATCCAATTGCTGAGCATATGGTGAATCATTAGGTCCATTTTTTTTGCTCTCTAACTTTGTGCACCCTCAGAATGTCTCTTCCTAAAAGGTAATGGAATCTCTGTTCTTTCATCTGGCATCATATCACACTATGTGTTGGCAGTGTGAGTTTTGTATGTCCATCTAGAGATTCTACCACAAAGTTGTTGGCTCTCCGTCCAGAAGTCTGATTAACCCCAGTCTTGGCTAAAGATTTGTTACTTTGTTCATCCAAGACCGTGTACACCTTAACTGCTTTCTCTCTTTTGGCCGCAGGATACATGGTCACTAGACAAATTTTGTAACATGATCTTCCGTGATCAGATTCGCCACATATCTAGGTGCATTTTGAAGTAACAGGGTTGGGTGAAGCCTCTGTCTCCTCCCCGCATTGCTCTTTCCTCCTTGACAGGCTTGACTGTTGAATCTGGGTGCAAAGCTGTAATATGTTGTTCGCTATTACATTCAGAGCATTTTTTTGGTACCTTGCAATTTTTTTGCAATGTGTTTGTTTGAGTCACAACGTCTGAAGCAGACATGTTTTTTTTTAGAAAAGATCTGTGCTCCTCTATTGATTTCTCTCTAAAGGCCCAACACTTTTTAAGCACAGATCTTATGATTTTTACTTGTTCAGAGGAGTCTTTTCCTAGCCACTTTACCATCAAATCCAGCTCCTCTCTTGCTGTCAGATTCAGTTCTCTAGTGGGATTAATGAAAGAAGCTTTCCATGCCCAATAGTTCTCTGGGCAGTCATCAAACCTCAGAAGACCGCAAATAACCATTTCACGTCTTATCATATTTCTATTTAGATCTGATGTAACTTGTGTCTCTGGTACATATTGTGAAGAATGATGAAATGATGTTTCACATCATTCTCATTTCCTGCTTCTTTCTTTACCTCACAATTCTTTTGATTTGTGAAGCACTGAATGTCTACATTTATGTTAGGTGGTACCAGCATGGCATGATCAGCTTTAGATGGAACATACTGCTTTTTCATGAAGCTCTTCACTTTCATCTTCATCTACTTCCTCATACGCTGCTTCAGCTGAAGTGACTGCTGCTGAATGTTCAACCTTTAAGATAAACTTGCATCCAAATCAGCTTTTTGTTTCAGCATACTTGCATTAAGTTCTGCTTTTTGTTTCATCATAATTGCTTCTTTCTCTGCACAGGCAATTTGAGCATGTGCTGCAACTGCTTTTGCTCTGGCTCTTAAAGCTGCTGAGCTTGTGCTGGACCTTTTTGGTGATGATGACCTGGAGGATAGAGACCGTCTTTCTATCTTCTGAAAAGGCGCTGTGATTGTCTTCACTTGTTCTCTGGCCTCAGACATTTCATCACTTGTTCCTTGTTTTTGCGGCATTGTGAGTGGCACCTTATCTTCAGGATGAGGTACTCTTTTGGATGATCGCAGTATCTTGAGCTGTTCATGCAGTGACCTTGTAAAGCTTAGCATCCTGTGATGATCACTTTTTTTACTATTCTGCTCTCATAGAATGTGACTGTGCCCCATTAGACAGATAGCAAACATTTATGAATAAAGTCCCAAGGCGTTCCTTTCTTGGTATTTATCCTTTATTGTAAAACTGAAAATATAAAAAATACAGTGTGTATACAAAATACAAAAACATAATTGCAATTATCCTGTTTGACTGTTGACAACTGTTTGCTCTTATTCACAACCGTTCCTCTTTAATAACGTTCATTTTAACATGAAAGACGTTCAGATCAATTGTTACATTCAAACCTTCATAACAACTTGATTAACATTGTAAATTACTCACAGTCAAATGTTTTCCAGAGCTGAACTGTTAAAAGATTGCATTTCTAAGCTGTGCTGCGTCATCATTGATTCTCTTTCATTTCTGAACAACCCAAACATTTGTGCAGTGAGTTTTTGATTTTAAAATAAACGTCCCACAGGAAACATTTTTTGTAATATTTACAAATTAAATCATAAAATAATACACAAAATATTATTTAAATTTCTAAGGACAGCACACTCAGACCTAATTTTTCTAGGGACCTCAGCAGAGGTGGCAACCCACTTGTGCTTTCTAACTGGAGGGAGCCATTGTTTGAGGCTATTGTGCCCTGAAACATGAAGGGTGGCATTGAGGAGGTGCAGGCATTGTGTGATGAGATGGGGCCCACTTCTCCCTAGATGGGGCTGGGACTGGCTATGCTGAAAACGTTTATCCAATAAGCTCCTTTGTTGCACAGTCTGTTGCTTGGCGGGTCAATCAAAGTTTAATTTAGCCACAGCATGTAACAACATAGTAACAACCTCCAGCAGCTCCTCATAACAGGGGACACAGAGAGTTCCTGAAAGCTCTTTACATCTTAAAGAGTTAAAGAAACATGGTTCGGAATTAAATGGAGCATCCTTTACAAAATACGAAAACCCCACAAAATTATAGCACAATTGAGAAAGAAGCATTAGCTTTATTTTTAACACTTTTTGAACACGAATGCCAATCAAGGTCTAATGCGTTGGTCCCTTATTATGCAAGAATATAATTTAGAGATCCGGCATTACATTTACGCATTTGGCAGATGCTTTTATCCAAAGCGACTTACAGTATATTCAAGTTTTACATTTTTTTACTAGTACATGTGCTCCCTGGGAATTTGCCCTGCTAACGCAATGCTCTACCAACTGAGCTATACAGGAGCACACAAGGGCATAAAAAGAGATCTGATAATGTTGCAGATGCTTTGTCTAGAACTCATGTTCTAGATAATTAAGACTTGTCTTTATTTTTTTTTAATTGATATTGTTTTTGTATTACAACCTTTGGCTATAATCTTTGGTGATGAGGGTGTTAATGTGTCTGTGTGTGGGTGGGTGTGTTTGTGTGTGTGGGGGGTTTATGTTTGTTTGTTTGTTTGTGTGTGTGTGTGTGTGTGTGTGTGTGGAAGCTACCATGTGAGACTTAAGTCCTTAACCCAGAAAGCTGCCGTTTTTTTTTGTAGTCTACTGAATACCTGAAATCTGATTTTCATTATATAAGTTGCGTTGTGTCTTTTGTTCCCTTTCAGGAACTCGAGCTGCATTTAGACACAGCATCTCATTCCCTTCAGGGAACCAGGGTTACATACGTAACCTGAGATGTTTTTTTCTCTTTTTACTCTTTACAATCCCTTGATTATGATATTGTAAAGTCTGCTGTGCTAAGAGCATATGAATTGTTTCCGGAAGCATGCTGCCAAAAGTTAGATATGAAAAACAGCCAGACAAATGTATGTTGAATTTGCTGAAGAGAAAAAGGCACTATTTGAAAAGTGGTGTTTTTCTAGTAAGGTTTGTACAATCGGCCAACTCCAAGAGTAAATAGTAAATATATGTGAATAAGGGCAAAATCCCATATTTACATTAAAGGAGATTCTAGAGATAATAGATCCAAAGGCCAGAATATTGTAAAAGCATCACCTAAATTAAATACTGTTTACAAGATTCATCCAGTTCAGTGACTCTCAACTGCTGTGTTATTTAAACATTACCAGAAACTGGTTGTGTCATGTTAATCACAACAACCTGAAGCTTCTGATGCAGCTAAAGTGTTCAGTTTAACTTGCCAGTTTCTGAGAACATTCCCACACACTATCCCCCTCTTTTGCCACTTTGCTCAGATAGGACAATAGACATATGTATTCCAATAGCTTTGTGGGTACTTTAAACCAGTCTTGTTGTTAAATGTTTCCGTCCTCAGACTCTGAGAACAGAGACAGTCTGTCCCGCAATGGCATCACCCACATCCTCTCTGTGTGCAACAATGCCAGACCAGTGTTAGAGGTAAGAATTAAACACACAACTTTCCATTTCTAAATTGTTGATGGGACAACACCACAGCTCTATACTGCTTGTAATAAAGTTTAAGAAAGACTGTCATGTCCCCCCCCCATATTTTAGCCTTTTTTTACCTTAATCTGATATATTAAATTGTTTGCTTATAAGAATGTTGAATAAAATTTAAATGTGTCTCTGATGAACAGTAAGGGGCAGAAGTAGCACACTATACCCACTTGAAAGCATGTTCTGTTTAGACAATGAGGCCCTTTAAATAGCACACAATAAAGTGTGTGAAAGGGCCTAACCCTTTACATTTTATGAGAACTCATAAACAAAATTTAGTTTTGATAATATGCTTTAAATGCATGCATTAGAAGAAATGTTACAAAACTCATCATCAGAATTAAATTAAGAATGTTTAAACTTTTTAAATACAAAAAGAATGGAACATTTGTATTGCAATTAGAATTTTTAGAAAGTAAAATGGAGCGAAATTAGGAAATGTAAAATTAAATAATATATTTATTTTAAGTACAATTAATTGGTAAACAGACGTAATATTTTAAAAAGTTAGAATCTTTACAGTAATTGTTTGATTGCATTAATTTAAACTAATCAAACTAAGATATTTTAAAGAAATATGTAATCAGTTGAGAAACATTTACATTTAAAACGATATCAGTCTGTGTGTTTGTTAATTTTCTTAGATTTTGAGTCCATACATTTATTTTCCTGTCAAACCAATTTAAGTTTTTGTGGGTACAAACTACAACAGTTCAGAGAGATTAACGTGCATTTCTATGATTTTGTGTTTGCTCTTATTATCAGGACATGACTTATCTCTGCATTAATGCAGCGGATGCCTCCAGTCAAAATTTGTGAGTCATTCAAACTTTTCTACATAAAATGACAAAAATGCATATGAAATGGTTTAATGAAAAATGCTTCGAAATTGCATGAAGACACCATCAATAATTTAAAAATTACAGGTATTCCTGCAAAGTCAGGAGACTTTAACTTGACACAATAACAAATTTGTACTGTTTGTCACAAACTGCAACTCCCATGGTCCCTCTCCTGGGCCACGGCTCTCATAGGCGGAGGACATTTTTTAATAAAGCTCTCTATAAATACTTAGCCGGTCTACAAACTGATTGCGGCATCTCGTTTTTCCCCGGCTATGATTCTGAGCGTTTCCCCTGTGTTTGTTCCTCTGTCTTTCCCTTCTGGTTTCTGGTTTCTGGTTAATTGTTCTCCGCCTGCCCTTTGACTACTGCTGTGTTTGGATTACCCTTGTTGTTTGCTGCCTGCCCCAAATCTTGCATGGCCTTTGTTGTTGCTACTGTTTTGCCCACATTGTTCCTGTTTGCTGGAATTTGACCCTTGCGTGTTTGACCAAGTTTATGCTCAATAAAAGCTGCATATTGATCCCCTGTCTTCAGACCCGTCCTTACAGAAGGCTTTGCCAGTAGCATTCGTCCCATGGTCCGCTGACCTACCCACTCATCTCCGTGCCTGTTCATCGATCCAGACCACATGGCAAGATACCTACACCTGTATGGCGCTTTGCAAGCCCATGTTTAGTCAAGTGGTTCCAAAGCCCAAGTCCAGTCCAATGGTTCAAGAGCCTGAGTGCAGTCTGGTGGTTCCAGAGGTCTGACAGTTGACAGGTTCCAGAGGTCAATCAGCTGACAGTTCCTCCTCTCACCCTAATGTCAACAGCTGTGCAGTGGACGAGCTGCAGGTCTGCCAGCTTCCGACAGCGCTATGGCTGGAGGATCCCTTAGCCTCTCCTCCGGTCCGGAAATCCTGGACTCTACCTTGGCCCGTTGACCCCACAGCTCTACCAAGCTACCTCGTCGCCATCCTGTCCCATCAGTCTGCCAGCTCCACCAGGCACTTTCATCCTTCTGCCTCCGCTCCGGTCTGTCTCTGTCATTGACTGTCCATTGCCTCTGGATTGTACTCCTCTGGCTGCACCTCGTCCCTTCATCCCACTGTCTCCATCCAACTTCTCTATCCCTTAGGCTACACCCCCATCCTCCATCACACCGGCTTCACCGTGTCCTTCTGGATCCATGCCTCTGCCTTTGTCGCTGGTGACTCCTGCTTTGCTCTTGTCCTTGGATCCTCAATCTCACCAGTGATTTCGTCCCTCTGGCTCTGCCCGGGGATCCTGCTCAAGCCAGGATCCGTTCATGGAGGGGGCGGGCTCTGTCATGATCCCTCTCCAGCTGGATCCCCGTTTTTGGACCGGTCATTACACTTTTGCTCATTCATCTGTTTGTGTGTCTTCATTCATCCATTAACTATTTCATAACAGCTTTTGTTTTATGTTGTTTGTTTCAACACAGCACACATTTAACATTTTTATAAACAATCCAGAAATCAATTTAAATTAAAGAACATTATTCATATTGTGGGCAAATTAAACCCAAGTCTTACATAGCCACTTAAAAAAATTACAAATGATAAAATATTGCTTTCTGGTGTTGTTTGGCGTGCAAACACAAAAAAGCAGAGCTGCAATTAACAGTGTCTCAATCAAATGTCTTGGAAAGAAATTTATCAGAAATTTCAAAGGTCTGACACTAAAAAAAAACATTTCTAGACCAAAAAGTGTCTGGGCGATAAGGGTGAAACACTGATGCAATACAGAAGGAAGGAAACTGGCCACCAGTCTTATTAAAACCCCCTCTGACACAATCCCATAGCTTTAAAATAAAGATAACGGTCAGTCTGGATGTTTCATCACACATTTTAAAGTCTCCTATTCCAAACAGATGCCACACAAACACAGATGGTTATAAAACTCATAATCCTCTATGACAAAATTGAGTGTACAAAGCATATGTCTGTTCACCACTCAATGACCAATAAAAGGGCAGAAATCAAATGGAATTAAGGTCTCTTCCTCATTCATGCTGTTAGTTTAGTTGTTTAATAATTAGAAGCATAGAACATATTTAATAAGAGTATCATAATTTTTTTTTTTACAAATGTGTTAAATGGCATCTTTTTACAGTGAATACAGTGAATGTAGGTAATGCTAATTTGTGCTGTCTCTCAGGTTTATTGTAGGAGGCCATTTTTATTCAATTTTATTTACTTCAATATGAAATTAATTATTATTTTTAACAAAATACCAGCTCCCTGAACCTAACCTTTCTTTGAATCTGACCTTTAACCCATATTAAGTTTATGTAGTTACACATGAAGGTCATGTTATTTTACTTATACTGTATGTGCACATACTGTAAAATAAAGTGCAACAACATTACTATGAAATCATTAAATGCATTAGTTCCCTTCCACTCAAAATCCATACAATTTAGAGCTGTGTTTTTAGTTAAATTGTGAAATCATTTTGATAGCATTTTGCAGGTTTTTGCAGTCACATTCCTCAATCATACCTGATTGTTTTCATTCTGTAATTACTCACTGTTGATCATTCTGTAATTACTCACTATGTGGTTTATTTCAGGAACTGTATATTAGTAAGACTTTGTAAAAGATTGTTTTTAGAATGTGACTACAAAAAGTATTTCAATATATTTATTCTCCCACTCAGCCTGACCTCATTGTTTTAGTATCAATAGTGTCTTCCCTTACATGTTGTTCCCTTATAACAACGTGTGCCCTATGTGGCATAATAATATATAAATCAGAAAGAACTTTGTTGCCAATTATGCTTGTGCATACAAGGAATTTGTTATTGTGACATTAGCTTCCAGATTAGCTACACATATATGTAAATATATGTAAAATAAAAATAGAAAAAAATTAAGAAATAAGTATATAATAAATATAGCTGCAAGCAGTGATAATGGGCCAAAGCACTATGGCACCAGAAAACAATGCAGAATATTCCGAATATAACTTAGCACTTTTTAAAGATTTAATAAGTAGGTCTTTTGTAAAGAGACACAGTTGCCAGTTGGTGGTGTAATACCTAAGACTGATGTAGCTATGTATACACTCCCCCGTGAACTTTATGGTTCCTTTGGTTTCTCCCATTGTTTCTTGTTTTCGTTTATTTCCCTCACCTGTGTTTGGTTATTGATCGTGTTCACCTGTCCTGTTGATTGGTTTCCATTTAAATTGTTCATGTTTCTGTTTTCATTGTCGGTCCTTGTCTAATCGTCTTAACATATGTATGTAATGGTGTTCCTACGTTTTGGTTTGGATGGTTTTAATAAACCGTTTCTGGCTCTGTATTCTCAGTTTCTCTGTGTTCACTTCGTTTTAGTCACACAGCACCCGTGACATATGTAAGTTATGTAGCTGACTTAATGCCTGCAAAAGATATGAGTCACTGCCTGTTCCATTTATTTTCATAAATTGATTGTTTTGCCATGGCATCACCGTTAGGATATTAATAATCAGCAGTATGATGTGTGCCAAATTTCATACCATTTCACTCATTTTAACTGCCTTATACAGTACACCTGAATGTAGTTGTAATGTCTGTTTCCATGGCAACAATATTTAAGATAATACAAATGCTATTAGATGAGTTTTTTTTTAAAGGTCTTATAGCCTTTCCCTGGCCGTAGTGGCAGATTGTGGTCTGGGGCAGTTGTGGTCTACTGGTTAAGGAGTCGGGCTTGTAATCAGTAGGTTGCTGGTTCGATTCCAGCGCCGGCAGGTAGCAACTGAAGTGCCCTTGAGCAA
>JBAJNP010014598.1:0-10591 GCA_036877545.1 Yasuhikotakia modesta | reverse complement strand
TGGTGGGTAAAAGTGAGCTTTCCCTACTCCCAAGTCATATCTGAAGCTGTTATCATCCAGATGGCCCCTGACCCTCATGTGGCCTCAGGACCACACGCTACAATATATATATACAACGTGCCTGGAGCAGTTTGTATTAAACTTTGGAAATGTATTTAGTGTGGCATAATAACGTTAATATGGTCTATTGTGAGTTACAGTCATAGTGCCACCAGCTGGCAACAGGAAGTGTCACAAATTTTAAAATTGTCATCTTACAATTACCCAAGTCACAAGAATAGATCAGAATAATCAGAATAATGTTAGAATAATGTAGAGACATGGCTGATTTATATTGTCTGGAAAAGGTGGGATCTATTTAATAATTTGATAGTAATAGATAGTAATATATATTTCAAGTAGTATAAATAGCAGACTTGGTCTAAATAGCATTTTACATTGTAAAGTAGCAGTATTTTACACTGCAAACAGTATTTTACATTGCAAATAGCCACTGCTGTGGTACTGCTGGAGCTGTTCGCAAATTGTTTTGATGCAGCGTCACATTCCCTTTACAGAAACTGGGTTAAATACATTACCTGAGACATTTTTAAGAGGTTTAATAACCACCAGCTTGTAACACCTAGGGGCATACCTCAAGGCAAGACTCCTCCCTTTTCCCCCCAGACACACCATTATCAGGTATGATACCTTGAAGTGGAAGGTCTTCACTTCTATGCCAGCTTGACCCAGATAACTGCCCAGTTGTTACAGTGCTGGAGTTCTTGCAGGCATGCCTCTGCTGGATTGGCTCACTCCACCTTGAAGGTCTATGTGTTGGCACAACCACACTTTTATAGGTGTTTTTTTAGTGGACAGAATCTTATTCCCTTCAGGGAACCAGGGTTACATTTGTAATCTGAGACATAATCCAGGTCTTCTGGAAAGACACACCCATGACCTAAAAATGATACCTAACATGAGTGATTCATCATCAAGCTCATCTTCGTTTTAGCTGTTGCTGCCCATTTAACTTTTTCCTTTTACCTGCTACCTGATTTTTACTTTGGTTAATAAAGAGTTTTCTTGATTATACTTGCTTATACTAGTCTGCTCAGTATGGTTTCCTGACAGAAGACGAGATCAGACAAAAGTCAGTATACAGTAGCATAAGCACACCACCTAAACAGTCCCTTACAAGAACTGATGGATTTACTTTGCAGCTCACTCATTAATACAGCCACCACCACACTACATTGCTCACTTCTTTGCCACCTATTATTGTTGCAAGTCTCTGGTTTGGTAGAGGAGTGGAACTGATTTCTGCTGCAATGTTCATTTTCCCTAAAGATGCAGCCAGATTCCTACAGAAACTTTCCTGCTATCCCTCCTTTATTATTTCTCTTATAACAGGGAGAGAGCTGTAGAACTATGGGAGTTTTTTTACTGTTTTGTCCTATTGTGCATTGATGACATCTATTTTTACCAGGCTGAACATTGCTTCTGCATGTTGTAGAGGTCCTCAGGATACTACATTTACATTTAGCGTTACTACAGGAATACTACAGGAATACAATGTGTTTCAGCTTTACACATAATATTAAGATATATTAAAATAGATAAAATATCAAACATGTTCAAAACGTAATACATGATATTATTGCAAATACAAGTATGTACAAAATGTAGGATAATTAAACTAATTATGGATAGTTATACAAGTTGACTGAACTAAAAAAATCTCAAACACATTCACACAATTTAATTGTGCAATTGAACATATCAGTGTTAGATCAGAGTCCCCACGTCAAGACAATAATTAGAATCCAGCCCCAAATGCCAGATCCCATCAGAAATATTATTTTTCCAGTAACAGAACAATTTGTCAGCAGAGTTGTCGGTACCCAAACCCTGTTAACAGCAAGTCTTGTCTGGTATCTGTAACATAGGCTCACACGAGGGGATCCAAATGCAGAGCAGGTTTATTAAATGAGAATATGGTCGTACAGGTATAGGTAAACACAGGCAAACAGGAACAACACAGGAAATCCAAAAATGTAAACGAGCTGCGTTGAAACACTATGGGAATGAGATGCCAACTACCTCCTGTTCCATAACCTGAGCTTGCGCTGGGCCAACCAAGGTGGGGAGAACCCCTCTGAACACTGGTGGGCAAGAAGCAAACTGAATTTTGTAACCTAGTTTCAGGGTACGCAGCACCCATTGAGATACGCCTGGCAGAAGTTTCCATGCTGCCAAAAAACGGCTTAGAAGCACCAACATCTCGAGGCTGGTCTCTGGAGTAGACATAAGTAACATGTTGGTGCCCTGTAACGGATGATCGGCAGGGAGCACCTGACCTAATTTGCATAGGGGCCTCCTTAGAGGCTGTAAGCACACAGAAAAAATGCTCTAGGGGGCCCTGGGGACCTGATTATGTCCTCAGACAACCAAACTGATCCCCTGGGGGGGCGACCCCCTGAGGCCCTGGCCAAACGTCATGGCTTCTTGCCCGAGGTCCTCCGTGAAGTGATGACAGTCTAAGCGTCACGAAGCCCAAACCCTAAGAGGGGGAGAGCGGGAGGCAATACTCTTTTTTGGGCATCACGATATGTAGGCTGAGCAGAGGGGGGCTGCTCCCATCTAGCAACCCCCAGAGAGTGAGAGCGGTGGGGAAGGAACTGCTGTTTACTGGCTTCTTGAAAACGATCAACGACCGTATTAACAGCCTCACTAAACAATCCTGAAGGCACCAATGGAGCATCAATGAGGAAAATTCTGTCCTTGTCCTTGAGCTCTGCTAAGGTGAGCCATAGATGTCTCTCAGCGGCCACCTGGGCTGCCATAGACCGCCCAATAGCACGGGCAGCCTCCTTGGTGGCACACAGAGAAATATCATCAGTCTTCCAGCACACGCATTGTATGGAGCATCCTGACCTGCAGCCTTGTAGTCCCTGCCCACCAAAGCTGAAGTATGACGCATTGGTTTTGAGGGCAGGGACGGAGCCTTAAGTTAGGAAGACACATCGGGTGCCAGGTAGCCTGCAAGCGTCTGCTCAACCCATGGCATAGACTTAAATGCAAGTTCCTCAACTCACGGCGCTAACTTATTAGATAGAAATCTATCGCCTAATTAGCTAGGCTTAGGTGCTGGAGGATCGGCGGGCCAGTCAATGCTTAGCTTGGCTACCGCACAAGTCATTATAATGAGACGACCCAGTCTGCCTTCAACACTTTCCACAACTAATTATTCTGTAGAAGAAAGTTGAGGAGCTAAATACCTTCCCTGGGGGGAAGAAACCGCAAAGTTGAAGTTCAATTTATTTATAGAGTGCTTTTCACAATGGTACATTGTCACAAAGCAGCTGTACAAATATAAGCAAAATAACAATGGATATTTAAAGTATGGTAACAAACTTGAATAGAAACAAACTTGAAAGGAAACAGATTTAAATAATAAAAAGACAGTTTATTAACATCATTAATAAACACATACAATCATACACAGACAGATATGATAAAAAGTACAGATGAACAAACATAAATGTACGGATATTTACTGAAGAACAGATAAGCAGCAGACTCCCATTAAGCAAGCCAACAGGGCAACGGTGGCAAGGAAACTCCAGAGAATGGAAAATGGAGAAAAAAACCTTGTGAGAAACCAGGCTAGTCGGGGAGGGCAAAGACTAGGATTTGTTAAGTGGGATTGGTTAAGTAGGACTTGGAAAAGTGGGAAGAGACCAACTGGTGATTGTGTAAATATTTTAAATAGGAGAAAATAACATGGTAGGTAATAAGTACCATAGGTTACTGATAGCAGCTCTAACAACAATCTGCTGTTACAATACTGGTGCTGAACTGATGATATAAGATTGTCGTTTGATGGTTTGAAAAGAAAACATGAATAATGACAGAGATAACTGTCATTATAACTGGAAATGTGTGACCATCACTGGAGTAGGCCATAGAGAGAGTCCTCTGGGAACAACTGATGACAGAGACCACCACCAAAGGGAACTGGAGACAGGACTGACCTGCCGATGAGTGATCCATAATGAGGCAGGTTCATCTAAAACTCCCTCGGGAGGAAACCCCCAAAACAGAGAATAATTAGCGTAGCAGCTGTTTATGACATTATGTCATTATAACTTGTCAAAAGATAACAATTGTCAATTGAACTATGAAAATGCATGACTAGAGAGATGGGTTTTTAGTCTAGATTTAAACTGCAAGAGCGTGTCTGAACCCCGACTAGTATCCAAGTGAGAGAAAGCTCTACCACCTTCAGTTGACTTATTAACTGTAGGCACAACCAGCAGACCAGCGTTTTGAGAGCGTAGAGCATGTATCAGTTTGTAGTGAGATAGAAAGTCTATGATGTATTTAGGGGCAATCCCATTCAGAGCTTTATAGGTTAGCAGTAAAATCTTGTAAGTATTACTGTAATTGACGGGAAACCAGTGGAGGGATAAAAGAATTGGTGTAATATGATTATATTTTCTAGACCTAGTAAGGACTCTAGCTGCAGCATTTTGAACTGACTGTAGTCGGTTTATGAGAGAGGCTGAACAACCACCTAAGAGTGAATTACAATAATCCAGTCTAGAGGTCATAAAGGCATGAACAAGCTTTTCCGCATCAGCCCTAGAGAGGAAGCCACGTATCTTAGCAATGTTCCTTAAATGGAAGAAGGCAGTTTTAGTAATATATGCCACATGGCTATCAAATGATAGATTGCTGTCCAAAATAACGCCCAGGTTTTTAGCTGTGCTGGATGAAATAACATTACACCCCTCTAACTTGAGATTATAATCGGCTGGGGTCTGTTTATTAGAATGTGGACAAACAAGTAATATTTCGGTTTTATTTGAATTTAGTAGGAGAAAATTACAGGTCATCCAATGTTTTTTGGCCGTGATACAATCAGAAAGTTTTGTTAGATTTGTTAGTCGGGTCTAGACGATATGTATAGCTGGGTGTCATCAAAATAGCAATGGAAATTTATCTCAAGGCTTCTAATTAGATTTCCTAATGGAAGCATATAGATTATGAAAAGCAGAGGGCCCAGAATAGAACCTTGAGGGAGGCCATACTGTACTGGCATTAGGGCAGACGATTCCCCATTTGTGTACAAGCTGATAACGGTTGGACAAATACGATTGGAGCCACCGCAAGGCCTGCCCTTGAATGCCCACCTCATTCTGTAAACGATCCAACAGCAAGCCATGATCTATGGTACCAAACGCTGCACTAAGATCCAGCAAAACTAGTAGTGACATGTGACTTTTATCAGCTGCCAGGAGTAAATCATTTGTCATTTTGACCAGAGCAGTCTCTGTACTGTGATGTGGTCTAAACCCAGACTGAAAAATTGTTATCTCTCAGTAAAAAAGCAGACAGTTGAGAATACAACTCGTTCTAGGATCTTTGACATAAAAGGGGTATTTGAGATTGGTCTATAATTTAAAAGTTCACTTAAGTCTAGCTGAGGTTTCTATAACAGCGGCTTAATGACTGCTAGCTTAAAGGGGCTTGGGACATGACCTAAGCACAGAGATGAGTTAATGATGTTCAAGAGATACTCCTGAATTTCTGGTAGTAGGTCTAACAGTAGGGTGGTTGGTATAGGGTCGATGAGACACATAGTTGGTTTCGATGACCTGATAAGTTTATTGAGAGCATCCTGGCTTATAGGTGAAAAACATTCAAACTGCTCCTGAGGGGAAACATTTACAAACACTGAATTATCCAAAACCGTCGCAGGCTGCATGGATTCAATCATGTTATGTATATTTTCAATTTTTTCTTTAAAAAAGATAATAAAATCGTTGCTCTCCAAGTTCGCAGGTGCATTATCCTCTGGAAGCCTTTGCTTGCTCATTAGTCTGGCTACCGTTGTAAATAAAAATATAGGATTGTTTTTATGTCTCTCAATTTCCGAGCTGATATGTGCAGCCCTTGTTGTTTTTAGGGACTTTTTATAACGATTCTTACTGTCCTTCCTTGCTAAATGAAACACCTCCATGTTTGTTTTTCCCCATTTACGCTCTAGGTTATGAGTTTCTCTCTTTAAGGTAATAGTCGCGGTGTCATACCACGGAGCTGTCCTTCTATCTTTGTTTTTTTTTATTTTAAGTGGTGTGACCGTATCAAGAGTGCTGGTAACACTGTGATTTAACTTGTTGTTAGAGTCTCTAACTCTATAGCATTTTCAGGTGGATTTAGTAAATTAGATAGCTTTATTAGGTCAGGCAGCGTACTGTTTTTAGTGTTAGGCGTTGTGTTTCTGCCTTTACGAAAACATGGGACATTATGGTCGAAGTCACTTATCCAGGAAATTAGATGGTGGTCTGTGATTTCATCACACTGTGGTATGGTTTCTATATTTACAGTGTCAAGACCATAAGATAGAATTAGATCAAAAGTATGGATAAAACGATGGGTGAGTAAATTAACATTTTGTTTAATGCCAAAAGAATTAAGAAGGCCCATGAATGCTGTTCCTGAAGCATCATTGACAACATCTACATGAATATTGAAGTCTCCCACGAAGACTTGTTGACAAATGGTGTCTGTTGACAAATGGCTTTGTCAACAGACACCCTTAAAAACTCAGAGCCAAGGTGTCTATACACAGTAACCAACGCAAACGAGAGCAAGGATTTTTTACTTCTATCTGGTAGTATAACTTTAAGCTGCAGTAGTTCAAAGGAGGTGAAACAATGAACTGTAGTTTGCGATACACTTAGAAAATCATTATAGATAATTGCGACGCCACCTCCACAACCTGCCAGACGTGGCTCATGCTTATAGCGATAGCCTGGTGGTGCAGATTCATTTAAACCAACAAAGTCATTAGGCTTTAACCTTGTTTCCTTTAGGCAAAATATGTCAAAACTGTGGTCTGAAATAATTTAATTCACGATAACTCCCTTTGTTGAACTCCCTTGTTTACGTTTTCTCACAGTGTTGTTATCTACGTCGATTGAGATGAGATTTTGCCAGTTTATTGCTCTACATTTATTTTTATTCCTTCCCCAGGGAACAGACACAATCTCTATTTGTTTAGCCATACATATATCATTAATTGACAATTTAGCAAAACAACAGCAGCTAGGAGGAGGGTTTGTACTTACGAGTCAGTCTGTGCAAATGCTCCTGGTGATGTTGTCTGTCATTAGCGAGTTTCCCACTCAGCTGGGGTGCAGGCCATCCGTAGGGTAGAGCCTCGGTCGCACCCAAAAAACAAACAAACAATTATTTATAAAGAGCAGCTTCTGTTCAATACACCACGAGTAAAGTGTGCTTCTGTGCCCAGAGAAAGCGAAGATCTAACAGGTGAGGAATAAGACAGGGATGAGCCTGTCTCAATTCCCTCCATTAAATCCATCTGCGAACCCCACGAGTGTAGCCGCCGCTCCACCTCGGCAGAGGTGGGGCCAGCATTGCAAGGAATGCTGGCGAGGGCTCCCTCCTCAAACAGAGCCCTCCTGGAGTGAAGCACCCACATGCTAAGTAGTTCGCAATGCGGACAATCAGCCCCCTCAAGAGTTGACTGAGCGTGCTCCGCTTCCAAACATACAACACACAATGCTCTAAAATGCTCACTGGAGCCTCATGTCTTTCCCTTAGCTTTAGGCATATTGACTTAGATGCTCTCTCTCCCTAGCTAAGAACATAGAAAGACAAACAATAGACAAACGTTTTGACATAGAGCGCTTGCTGAATAAAAAAGCTAACCCGAGTAGCGCATCTCACATGCCTTTATAGCTTCCTGGTCACAACATCACCCCGTATGTGATGTTGCGCTGTTCAGAGTGCATAAATGCTGGTAGAGTTCCCATAGCGTTTCGACGCAGCTCGAGTTCCTGAAAAGGAACAAGAGAACCGCTCAGAATCGTTAGCCAACATAGGGAACAGCATTCCCAGTGAGTATAAATTGAGTCTTTGATGAGAGTAATGGCTGCCACCTGTGGCGGGCGTAGTCACAGCACAGGATGCTAGGTAGTGTAGTTCGTAACAGTATCTAAAATAGCCCAAAACGAGTGTTAAATCTTGACTGATGAAAGCCAGAGAAGAGCAGATGCAGGAGACGAAGTGATGATGGTCAGCACACAATGATATATTAAAATGGTTCATAACAACATCCCATAAAACCTTGGGTTTCCATAAATATTCCCTCTTATCAACCAGAGTTCATATAGACTAAACAATAATAAAGCCCCACAAACATGAGACTGAAAAATAATGAGAAAGCATAAGCAAGAAAAGTAATAAGAAATATAGAATGTAAAAATATAATAAAATAATTAATGATATGGGTATTAGGACCTATTTTATCAAAAGTGTAGCATCATCTAAGGAACTGTCTAGGGACCACCTCTAAGTGATGTTTATGGGGCAGACTGGGTTTTAACAGCTTAATGAACATTAGACAAAGTGGATTCCTTGAAGTGCTATGGAAAACAGAAATACCATGGCATGGTGAATATGGTTTATACATATATATATATGTGTGTGTGTGTGTGTATATGTGTATATATATGTGTGTGTGTGTTATTAAGTGTAAGTATAAGTACATTGGTCTTATACTTTTACCACAAATATTTTTTGTGAGAAACTTAAGAGACAAACACTATGTCTCAAATCTGGCCTCCTTGACTCATTCTAATCGCCACCAGTGGGAACCCTTCCCTGAATACAGATCAATCTCATCAACTACATTTCCCATAACCACGTACCTGAGCCACACCCACCCAGGTGTTGGCGTCTTACCATTACCCTTTTTTAACTATATACAGTATTTATACAGACACACACATACCCTCTTCTCTGTTTGTTATTGCCAAGTCTTGATTTGCCACGGCATCAATTCTGAGTGTGTGTTATACCCATTGCCTATTTGGATTGTTTATCTCTTCTGATTGTTTGCCGTCTGCCTTTGGACCCCCTTTCATTGTTTCTTGGATTACCCTTTGTTGTTTGCCGCCTGCCTAGATCTATTGCCTGGACTGTTTATTGTTCCCTGCCTAAGATGCTCTTGTTTGATGTTGTTGATCTTGCCTGTTTGTTTATGATTTTGGATTAATAAAAGTTGCAAACTGAACAACCGACTAATGCTTCTGATGCTTCATTACACACTAAAACTGATCATTAAATAAATAAATTTAAAGGTACATGTAAATTTATTGTAACAAAGTGGCCACACTCGGTAGATCCATTTTCATCGTACATAAAAAAGGGCCAGCAAACAGGTAAACATAGCAAAACCAAAGAGTAATCGGGGCATGGGTCCAGAGACAGGCGGCGAACACTCAGGAGCGATAAACCAAAACACATATCAAAACATATACAAAAACCAGAAAAACACTCAGAAATGACACCAGATGATAATCAAGACCTCGCAAAGTCCTATACAATGAACCGGGAATATATACAGTCTTTGATTGTAGGAAATGGCCATCACCTGGAAGAGGCGTATGGGGCATTATGGGAAACAGTTTTACTGTTCATGTGATACCTGAGATTCTCCCACTGGTGGCAGAGGGAGACAGAGGGCCAGAATTCTTGACATTTACAATATAACAAATTACCTGAATATTTGTTTCACAGCAGAATTTTGCAAGAAAATAAATGAAAATTGTGAAAACAAATTTGTTTTTAATTATTATGAGATGCTGGCCAACAGTAGATCTGAATCCTTCTCTTAGATCCTGTAAACCGTTCTGGTGAGGTTACCGATATAGTGAGCTCAGCTGAAGATGGCCAGGGCTTATCTCACAGTTTGTCTTGGTTAAATCTTTCTGTTTTAGCAGATTGCATAGAAGCCAACATAATGAATTGATGAAGTGGTGTAAGAAAAGCTCATCTCACATTTACAGCTGAGTTATTTCAAGAACAAGTAATAAAACAGCCCTTTAACCCTTTAATGCTGCTGATGTTGGTTTTGTTGTAAAGTGATGAGTATAATAAAAAATGCATTCTGCCTACACAAAATTTTAATTTTAATTAAAAAATATTTGTTGTTAGGTAAATCAGCATTTATCACTAAACCATGTCTGTTTCTGTTTTTAGGATAATGTGGATCTGGGTGATTTGATGTTTTCTCTTTGCTATCTGCCGACTGCTGGACGTCTGACCATCACTATGATCAAAGCACGGAATCTGAAAGCTATGGACATCACCGGAGCTTCAGGTAGACACTGGAAATGCTAAGATGTTCCTAGACTTCCTAGACACATATGAAATTGAAGCCAATATTTTGCATAACTTTATATATTAAGAAATACATCACACAAATTCTTGTGTCTTTACAATATTAAAAGATTAAATATGTCATAATTAACGTTATAATGAAACATCAAAAAGGAATCACTTACAGTAACCAAATATCTGAAGCAAAAGAAACATGTTTAACCTGAAAAGTTATTCAAAAACCAGTTATAACAAGTACAGGTCCTTTTCAGAAAATTAGCATATTGTGATAAAGTTATTTTTTTATTTTCTTTATTTTCTGTAATGTACTGATAAACATTAGACTTTCATATATTTTAGATTCATTACACACAACTGAAGTAGTTCAAGCCTTTTTATTGTTTTAATATTGATG
>JBAJNP010014597.1:0-10809 GCA_036877545.1 Yasuhikotakia modesta | reverse complement strand
TGACTGAAGATTCATCTGCTTGTAATATTTACATACACACTGTGATTGGTCATTTTACATATCATTCAGCCTTCCAGTAAGTGGTTCTTGGCTAGAATGAGTTGCAATATGGATCTAACTTATGCCAATAGTCCAATCGCTGGCTAGAAAAGTGCTCACTTTGTCCATTTCTAAATCTATTTGGAGGTTTGGAAAGACCAGAATCACACAGAAGACACTCACCAAGAAGAGGGACGATGCCTACAGCGATCACATAGGGGATGCAGAGAGAAAGCAACAGGACAGCGATGACGGGAGCACCCAGTTTCCTGATGATGAAATGAAGATCAATGTTCCTGATTCCATTGGCATACACCTGGAGGAAAATGGGAAAAAGATTCCATTGCAAAGCGAATCCGTCTCCTGGACTAGAGCTGTAACCACACCATGAAGATGGAGAACAAAATGATGGTGGCTGCTCCACTAACCTGCTCGATAACGGTCTTTAACCACCACTGGGGACCCATGAGAGTGATAGCAGCAATGATTTTGGCATGCAGCACTCCTAAAGCCCAGTCCTTAATGACACAATAGAGACAAATAAAATCAATACTACAAAGAGTCTGACTATGACACGGTCATGACTCTGTGCCCCATTACTGCCTTTGGAAATGAAGTTTATCAAACAAAAGGACTTTGGAAAAACTGCTTGCCGTTGGCATAAATACAACCAGAGTTTTCTGTTTTCGGTTGACATCTCATTCCACATCACAATAAAAGAGAGAACAGGACAGCTAGGTCAGATCAATACTGACACACAGCGGACATGTCGGCGGAAAATAATGTAGCTCAGTCAATGCTCCTTTTAAATTGTATTTGTTTTAAAAGGACTAACACCACCAGTTAATCAACATCTGTTGATTAACAGGATACTGTTTCCTACAGAAGTCTGTTTCTGCAAAGGTGATTCCCCGGAGACTGAATGAATTGACTCGTGAACTCATTAAATGTCAATCTGAATTTAAGAACTGGCTCATTTGTTTGTGAATTAGACTACAATGTAGTCTTGTATTTGGTGGCAGACAGTGAAAACAACACAAGGGTCTATGTATTATGTTGTCATTGTATTTTTTTATGGAACAATTTTTTAGCCTATTATATTCAGACTGCAAACACTCAAATATATTGTTTTTCTCTGCTCTTTAGAGTCAGTAAATGGGTAATGGTGCAAAAACTGCGCAATTTACTGTGCACTAAATATGAAGTCTCAAGAAGCAATGTTCTGTTGTAGCTGAACACTGCATTTTAAGAGTTGCATTAATGAAATGCACAGTGCATTTCATGTCATTCAAATAAAGCAGTTCATTTTTTACATTTAAATTAACTTTCATGTTTTACCTGCCAGGGGTAGAAGAGAGGCGTCTGATCCAGTGGAACTCTAAGAGGAGCTACTATCACCAGCTCAAACAGCAGCCCCAGGAGCAGAGGGATCACTCCAGCCAACAGCACAGCCACAATCAGTGTCTTCATGATCTGAACACAGGCAAACACAGGTTAGTGACGCAGCTCACAACTGACCCTGACTATATAGTTTCAGGGAACATTTCAGAGGTAAGACTGTTGCATTAATTACCATGAGGGTCCACTCTTGAACCTTGAGCAGGATGACCCTGCGACCCTGAGGCATCCAGGCCAGCAGCACAGTGATGGCTCTGATGGACAGCCAGCACACATAAAGCCCACAGGCCGCAGTGTACAGCTCGTGAATCTTAGCGCTGCCCGTCCAGAACGACATTAGCCAGCGGCCGGTGAACACTGATAAACACAGGCAGAACAACAATCAATATGACTGTATATAATCTAGTTAGTCTTAAATATATGCAATAACTAGAAGATTTGTTGATGTCTAACCTGGTAATGTGAGACACACCAAACTGGCCAAAAGCAGCGTCACACACATGAATAATATCAGCAACACGATCTACAGGGATGACAAACGGTAAATTAATATTAAACACCAGAAAATCAATTAGAGATAATGATGAATCAATACATTCACAATATAGGCAAATGATTGGCTCATACCCGTAGAGGAAACTTCATGGGACGGTGATAGGGCTGGAAGCCCACCGGACCGCCCTGCTGCAGTATGGCCTGGTGTGCAGCATGCAGCCCCTCACCCACCACAGGGATGGCGTTGTTACGGGCCTGCTGGTTGTTGTTGTTGGCGGCCTGCTGGTTGGCATTGTTCTCGTTTTCTTCCTGGTCTCCCAGCAAATAAGAATGCAAGTCTCTGAAAGGGGTGACAGAAGTTACACAGAAGTTACACAGAAATCACTGCAAATTTCCACACAACTGGAAAGCGTGTCAGTCACAAGCAAGTTCTGAACATTTGCATGTCTAGAATAAAGTTATTTAGTTGTTTTTAAGCTACCAATAACAGTGTAGCTTTCATGAATACATTTTACCATTTTAAATCCATTCTTTAAATTTCCCTCAAAATCAGTAACATCTACCCAGAGAAAAAAAATGTATTTATTAGACAGAGCCTGAGGATATAATGGGTAACAGTGTAAAAACTCACAGCAGGTAGCCAGCAGTCACAGTCCAAGCTCGCACCAGACCTTTGAGCCACTGCCGTGTGTGTCCCTGTTCCAACAGAGCAGGAAGTACAACCTGCAGCAGCAGTAACTCTAGAGATAACTCACTCACTGGAGCATCACTAAGAGAGAGAGAGAGAGAGAGAGATTTACATTGTGTTTAAAAAAATGGTATTGATGTTCTTACTGAGACCTATTAAGTTATCATGGGGATTCCCGCAGCAATTACTAGCGAGTTTTTAACAATATTTTGCTGCTTTGCTGTTGTCTTTGAAGAATTCACCAGTATAAAAGCTAGTATGAAAGTCTGAAATCAGGATGTGAATTCTCATGTTTGATTAATGATGTGAAATTAATTTGGGAACCATTTTAATTCCTATGTAGCAATTATGTCCTAGACTAAAAGTAATGTTAAGTACAGTTTCTCTGAAATAAAAAATTGCCAAAGGAATACATGCTCACAAGCACACACACTCTTCTGGGTAAACCATCTAAACAGCCCTATTGCTCAGGATAATGAACATATGAACTGGATGTTATGATCTGAATTAAAACATTTTTCCTTCCTTTAGAAGCTTTAAAAGTTAAGCCCAGTTTACTTTACAGTCTTTTGTTTGTATCTTTTACTGTATCATATTTTACTTTTTATATCGTTTTACTGTCAGCATAAAAAAACTCAGGAAAAATAAGGTAAAAGAACTGACATTTTAGTTTAAAATATTTTTGCTAGTTAGCTGCAGGTAATATTATGGGGAGGGGCTCATTCTAGAAAGCTGAAATTGGACAAAAATCTCTATAGTGCAATCTGAGTCTCCTGGATGAGAATGACTGTACATTTTAACTACATATATTTACTAAAAGTGACCCATGTTAATTATTAAGAGCACGGGAGAAAAACACCAAAATTAAAACACCAGGCTTGTTTAAAGTGTGTTCGGGGCTAAACTATGGACTCCCTATGGTATTAATTGCTGAGGACACAATATTAACTCTTTATCTCGCTGCAAGATCAGACTGCAGTAACACTCTCTGGGGAATGATGACATCAGATGTAACACACCTGCCAAATGATGCAACAGGCTCACCTGACACTATAGAGAGTTCAGGCATCCACTAGGTAACGAAGCAAGATCTGCTACAACAGCTGTTAGCACATTTACAGGTCATTTTTGTAGCTATTATGTCACAATGAAGAACTTCGCTACTTTTAATCATTATGTTGTTGTTACCAAATTTGTACAGAAAAACAAGCAAGTTTGCCACACACATCTTAAGTTTTAAACCGTTTATGCACTAATTACACAATCAAAAGGAACATTAAGCTTTAGGACTTGGAAAATGGTGGAAACGCAATTTATTTACCTATAAAGCATCACGTTGTAGGGAAGAAATGATGGGAAAACATGTTTGATTATCCGGATAGGAAGCCATAACATGAGAAGAACTATTGAGCCAAACACGACCTGGAAAACAAAAGACAGCAAGGCTTTACAATTCACGTAATGAAAACAAAAACTGTTTGGAATGGTATTCAAAAAGGCAGCACAAATAAGAGGTAAACATGTCCTACCACTGATAATATGAATCGTCTCAGGTGTCTGTATATGGGCAGGTGAATCATTTCCTGAACTGGGTTGAAATCAGGATCGTTCAGGTTCCTGAGAAACCACAAGACTCCGGGCCTCAGAACCTGGAAGACACGATGACAGCATTGGGATCTCTCAAACCTGTCAACATCTCCTTTAAGATCACCTGTCAGATTTTAAGGAAACACACACCTCTCTGAGCAGAAGAATAAAGGAGGCAAAGTAGAAGACGTAGACCATCCCCACGAGCCAGTGAAGAAACATGGTGGTCCCGGGGGCCGATTCAAAACTCAACTCTCTGTCTTTTAACGTGGCATCAAACATTTCCTACAAAACAAATAAGAAATGACTCATCTTAAACGTATGCTAACCTTCACAGCATGACAAATAATAAGGTTAGCTTTAAAACAGCACTCTTTATTGTGTTCTTCATTAACAAAGAATCTAACACAGCTGGCTTATTGATTAATGAGTGTGCCTTTAAATTGGTTTGACTGAACAAAAAATACCAGAGAGCAGATATCAAGCCACCAGCCGCAGATGAGTGGGAACACGCCAATCTCCACAACCACAAGAAGAGACACCTGCCAGAAATACAACAGGCATATTTCTTTCTAATTCTCACCATTATGTAATACTAACTGGAATGTATTGTGTATGTTGTAATACAAGATCAGTTAATGTGACCCAATATACCAATAAACAAAGAGTCACATTACAAGCAAAACCAGTTCCTCTGATCAAGTGTCTAAATTCAAATTCTCAACAGGTTTAGCAAACCTTTCATACGCAAACTGTTAACTGACCTTTACTACAATGTAGCAGACTCCTAATAAGCGACGTGATCTTTGAAACCTCACCAGTGCTGCTAACCCCTGAGAACTGAGTTAAGACAAACAACAGACAAACTGGAAACAGTCTATCATGTGGAGGGCTGCTGTTGATTTCACGTGAAATGTGTATTTTTTTACTTTCAGTTTGGTAAAGTGAAAGGATACGTGGCACACAATGAGGGTGATGGCCAACAGGACGTAACCAACTATAGTAGTGATGAGTCCCTCAAAGTGCGAGGCTCGAACCTAACAACAGTTGAAAGAGTTAAAAATACTGTCAACATACAACATTTACAAAAAGTCACTAAAAGAAGCCAAATAAAATTTAGAACTTACATATTCTTCAAAGCCAAGTCCAACCACAGAGAAGTGGCCGATATGATAGGGACAGAAAGCTGAAAAGAAATGATTAGTTAGAAAAAGTTGAAAACCGAGACTTGTATTTGAGTTACTGTATGTAGCTTATATATTGGGTTACTGCTTACCAAACACCAGGATGAAGAGTGTGTTGAGTGACACCACCCAGAAGACATGCTCCTGAAGTTCAAAAGAAAAACCTTTTCAGAATTTGAGAAGTCACATCCCTCTGAGGAACATGATGTTCTAAAGATTTCCTGGATTATCTGCAATTATTTGTAGGCAGATCAGATGTTCTGCTTGATCTATAAATTACTCACCAGGAACACCAGGGAACCATCAAGCCCAAGCATCTAGAAAAGCAGGAAAAACAGTGTTTTATGTTTCTCTCAATGATTTTGACATGATCTCTGACATAATTTACACAGAACAAAGTTTTACCCGTTCCCATGTGAGCTCCTCAGCTGCCCGGTCCCATTCCAGAGCATTCCAGTTCATATCATCTGCACAGAAGATACACAACTGTCCATAACTACAGCTCTTCAAATTACTGCTAAGTGTACCTTCATTTTCATTTCTCCACCATGTGTAATACCTTGTGCTCCATTGTTGGCATCTGCCACATCTTCCACTCCTCCATCCTCCTCATCCTCATTTTCCAGCTCCATCTCTTCAGCAGGATCAGGGGGAAGGTCAGGACCCTCGGCCGCTGCGGCGTTCTCCCCCGGGGGTTCGGCCGCTGCTGCCATGGGCTGGTTTTCAGCACCTCCATTACCTGGTCCAGGTGCCTTTTGAATAATAACACATGACAATGAAGAGGACCTCCCCAAAGCGTGGGGTCAACTAATCTATACCGTTAGGTAAGAAGAGCAAGAAAGGAGTAAACAGTATGCTGTTAAATCTGAAGGAAATACAACAGCTTCTCTGGTTAGAGGAAAGTCTCCAGAGATTCAGGGAATAATGAGAGATTAAGATGACAGAAGGTCAGAGGGCCACTGCAGAGTTCTCAAATCAACATAAAAGCTACAGTGAGTTGCAAGTAAAATAAACAAAGAGGGTCACTGTGCAAACTGCTTAATTTGTCTCAGAAGAATATCAACCGTCAGAAAGTTTAACTGACATGGGCCACGTCAGGAACATGTACTGTTATTTATAAATAACTCAGCATTTCTGAAACTTCTACTCATCAGATTTTCATGGTTTGAAGACTGGAATATTTAGAAGAATTATGGAGAATAATCAAGCCATTTATTTGATTAAATACAGCACATTGTTTCTCATAAAAAAAATGCATAAATTCAACACATGCAGTATGTACATTTAATAATAAATGTATGCCATTTAATTGGGTGGAATTATAAAACAACAAAACTAAACATGACTTAATTATGACCTGATTGTATCACATTTAAGATTTGGGCTTTAATTTGCCTGATAAATGCTTTGTAAATGGGTGCAAAGATTCATATCATATCTACCTCATTGGGCTGCCCTGCAGCATTTGCAGGCTGTTGCTGGTTTTGCTCCAGCCATAAAGGAGCTCCACCGTGAACGATCTGCTCCCGCAGCCACACCAGACTGATGAAAGCGCAGAGGGTGCAGGTCACCACGAAGCAGCCCTGCAGGCAGTCGGCCAGCAGGTTCTCTCTGCAGAGCATGAACATTCAGCGCCCAACATCACCTCTGCAACATCTTACCATTACAATTCACTACACCACCTGACACACAGAGCCTTCAGACAAACCATTATGCAAGATCTCTCAATCTGCCAACTAAATTAATATTTTAAGGGCAAAACTTGATCGCTTTTCTGTCTGGTACGTACGTGGAGAGCATGTCTAACGGCAGAGTCAGGAGAGAGCTTACAGAACCGGTGAACAGACACTTATAGATGCGACCTGTTAGAAGAACAAAGAATGTGATATGAGACACAGCAAAGTGCGAAGTGATACCTGAGATTGGGCATCACTTACATGCTGTTAAAGGTACGACTCCCAGCCAAGCGAAGGCAACGAGCGTGTAATGGAACCAGTATCGGATGGCCGTGCCTATACTGGTGACCAACCCTGCGAAAATGTCTTGCACTGGAAGCCGTGAAGGCATGTCTGGAGAGTAAACTGGGAGGAAACAGAATGAGAACATAAAATGTTTTAAACGACAGTATTTAACCATATACTAACTGTAATACTTTTAATAGTATTAGCTATTTTATCACACAGGCTTGTTAGGATTACTGAGATACTTTAACAGTCTCATATTATAACCCTGAAATGCCTTTAACCAAATACTAGTTCTTGTATAGCTATACAACTCATCAAACGCAGAGAAAAACACACAGAAGTGCAGAAGAGCCTCTTAAACTTCATTTTAAAAACCCTGAGCATCAAAACATCAATTACTGCCCACATAAACACAGACAGTAACATTTAAGAATGAACACAAAAAGTCAAGAGGGACACAGTGTCTGCATAAGAAGAGTTATGGATCTAAATCGCTGGAGCTTATTATTAAGTTCCCAAAGAAATTGCACACACTGGAAGCCTTCCAACCAGCCTGTTTACATATCTCCCAAACCTTTTGAAGAGTGTAGTCAAAGCCACGCTTCCACAATTCCTAAAACACCTCGGCACTACAGTCAAGTCACACAACAGTGACTCACTTTGGGCTTGTTAAAACCTCATTTCAGCCCAGCAAAGAACAGCTACATCAAACAACACACTTCTCTGAAGCGCACAACAGCTGCAATTAAACAGGCCAATCGGGCAGTTGAAACGGTATAGACAAGTTTTATGGCCTACATAATGTAATTAGACTGGGTTACTTACTTGGTGTGAAAGCAAATCTGTGCTTGCATAATTCACAGTACTCTTTTCTGCTGTGTTTGAGCCACTGCACCAAGCTGTGAAAATACAGGGGACATGCTGATGAGCGATCTGTATGGTAAAGCACAGAAAATCCTACTTCCCATTTCCATAGAAAGCTGGTCACCGTAACACTGAATGGGGCCCCAGCGCTCATCCACAGAGGTGACAAATTACAGCTAGTATCACTGGCGTTTGAAACGTACAGTTAATCTAATGAATGGCTCTGAATATGACTGGCTCTTTCTATTTAGTAAGCCAAAAACATGGAAGCGTAACGAAAATAACTGGCCCCAATAGTAATGTTAACCTACATTAAGTTATCAGAGGTTATGCTCTAGTGACTGATGTTCAAACTTCTAGAAAGCAAATGCTAAATTAGCATTTGGCCCATTTATGGTACATAAATTACTTTAACTTTTACAGTAACTTTTATCTTTAACTTTCTTAAAGTTATTTTGGTGTCAAACTCTAAGTATTGCAATTTCAAAATCATAATACCAATAAAACCTCAAAAAAACCCATAATATACAGCAACAATATAACAAATAAAATGACATCAGTTCATAAAAGCACTATTTGTAGAGTGTCTGTGCAAAAACTATAAGGTAATAGATAGCATATACTTTTTCAGATCATATTTATATTAGTCAGTGATTACAGCCCTGTCTTACATTTTTTTTATTTCACACTCTCTTATTTTTCCTGTTACTGATTTACCCTTTAGTAAAATCCCAGAATTATTATTGCAGGACACTGCAATGTACTGACGTCCTGTGCACTTAAGTGCTCAAATTATCCTCTCCATTTTTATAGCAGGCAAAGTACATGGACAATAAAGTAACTTCAGGTATTTGTTAGATGAAAACAGACTAAATGTTAATACAAAGGAAAATAAATGAGCGTTATGGCCTTCCATATAAAAAACAGAAACTTGACTTTAAGTCATATTACATCCTTAAATATGGCCCCAAAAAGTCAAATGCACAATTTATAATCAACTGTACCTGTGCTATTGCAGTTATTGCACAGGGATTTCATCACTGAATCAACAAAGCTCTTACCATTCTTGATGGATGAACTTAATACTTCCAGTACAGACACATGGATGGTAAAGCGGTTTCTCTTGGGTTCCCTCTGAACGACAAACCCTACATATATCAGCTGTCAAAGAAGAGGGGCAAAATAAACACATCAATTACACAAATACTATCTGTAGCTAAAGTCTAGATGTACGTTGTTTGCATTACATATTATCTTCTCGATTAAGATCGATTAGACTGAAAGCTACAAGAAAGTAAACACAATTTAAGTGGGTTATGTAAATAAGCCTTGGTGGTTATATGACCAACACATAAACTACTACAGCCTTGGACCCTGCCTGTCAATTCATCATCTTTAGTCTTATTGTTAAGATACCAACACGAAACCCATACCAGATAACACTAAAGAGGAACACATGAAAACCAAGCACTATGGTGCACACACAAACAGCATTGTACACAAAAAAACATTGTATGCAGTGTCACAGCTGCTATACAGAGATGGACAACAGTCCGTTTACATTTGGCAGACGCTTTTATCCAAAACAAAACTTGGTTTACGCCTGGTCACTTTGACTCTGGCATATAATTCGTTTCAAAGCGTCGTACACGACATCTTTACACGTGTAATGATTGCGGATCAGTGTATAATAAGTATCTTATTGACTTTAAAACTGAAATCGACATCCTGTAGCACAGAATGGAATTGGCTCATTTTTGTCTTTACTTAGAATCGATGACAGCTATAGCGAAGCTCGGGGTGGCAGGAAAACACTTCAGCTCGTTAGTTTGCAAAGGCCACCAACTACTGGTTAATTTGGTCGAGTACTCAGGCTAAATAACCATGTAGTGGTGAACATGCCGTCATCTAACCATACGCCTGCAGCCAATGTACGTTTTAAAACCAACGTCGAATAAACAGACATGGGCCAATGTGCCGCTGTGTGTATACAGCTTACCTTCTTCGGCAGGGTCCATCTTGTACGCTGACGCACTGTCCCCTTTACAGTCAACACATAACACACCGAACAAAACAAAAGATCAGCTAACGCGACACTAATTTACAATATGGCGATGGGGATGCATCCATGAACGCCACATAACCTCGTATCAGACCGTCTTTTTTGTGTCGTTAACAAAGATCAAGCTACTTAGTGGTCTACAGTCTCGCATGCACTCAACATGTTTGTTGTAAAGGTTTGTGGCCTCTGAATTTTCTGCTGCCGAAGTTTCGATTTACGGCAGTGCACGACACTTTGTCGCACTTTCCGGCTGCGATTGTACTTTACCACATTAGTCTTATTATACAAATATAATCTAGTGTGATTATATAACATGTGATTTTTTTAAAGATTCAAACAATATTTAAAATATATTTAAAGATAAAGAATAATGTTTTGAGTTTATGTGTTTAAGAAACACCGATTCAATGTCATTTTCATTTCATATTTTGAAAATATACGTTTATACAGATGAATATGAAACTATTTAAACAAGAACGCATAAAACGCTGCTCTTATCAGAAAACAATCACTCATTTACATCTAAAA
>JBAJNP010014596.1:0-10811 GCA_036877545.1 Yasuhikotakia modesta | reverse complement strand
TTATGTGACAGTGTTGACGAAGCCTAATAAGAACATTAATAATGAGGGAAGATTTAAAGATTCAGTGCTACGTTTAGTGTTTTAGTTTTGTCATGTTGAAGAGAAACATTCTATGTATATTTTATTAGATTTATTTTATTTATTTATATTCTATACATATTTTATTCTAATAGCCTATTATACTATTTTTTTATGTTGTCAAGTGCGTGAAACTCTGATGGTGTGTGAATCCAGGTTATTAATGCACTTTTCAGTTTGTACATTAAAATAAAACTGAGAGGATTTTTTTTGTTTCGTATATTTTAATGCATCAACCCGTCAATTACCTTAAACACTTAGAGCGCTACCCTGTACCAAGATGGCGGCTCTATTGACGCATACGTTCCAATAGAGAACAATAGCCTACGCGACATCTAGTGTAGCTATCTATGTAGTGTAGATATCTATGATACTACCTCCCACACGACTTTATACTGTATATTCCCAACTGCCTGACCATAGGACCAAGTTCAAGTTTATTTATAAAGCGCTTTTCACAATGGTACATTGTTGCAGCTGTACAAATTACAAAAAATATCCAAGGATATTGACGGTGCATTTTGAAACTTGAAAATATAAGCAAATCAAAAAGAAAAAAGAGCACACAAAAACACATACTGAAGTATTGTATGTATCCTGTATGTGTGTATTCTGTCTGTATTCTGCCAAATTTAAGGAAATCTAACATACATAAAGAATATATACACATATGATATGGGAAATAATTGCAGATTTATAAAAATACTAAGTGGCACTATTACAGTGTTTCCTGGGTGGGCTGTCTAACCTAGTGTCAGCAGACTCCCTTTAAGCAAGCCAACAGGGCGATAGTGGCAAGGAACCCAAACTCCGGTGAATAGTACATGGGGAACAAGAAATTGTTAGAAACCAGCCTTGCAGGGAGGGCCAGTTCTCCTCTGGCAGGTTAAAGCTACAGTCTTTAACCATGACTGTGACTGGTAAATGAAAAGCTGAATGATTAAGTGATAAAACTGTCAAAAATTGATGAGGCCATGATGTTTATGGTTGTAAATACGAGAAATTGATATGAGAGGCACTGCCACAACCGTATTCAGAAATTCACCTGGCAACTTTGAAAGTATTTGGAAATTATATTTAGTTACTTGAATATATAATGCTGTTTCACAGGGTGTAACTTTCTGCACTGAACGAAGAGTTTAAAATAAAAACAATTTAATTTTAAGGACATCTTTCATTAAGTTCTTACAAGGAACCTTCCAGATTGTGATTTGTGATTGTGTGCACTTGACAATAAAATACATTTTTTTTTTGCATTTTTTTTTACTTTGAATATCTATAGAAACTTTATTTTTGATAAATAGATAAATTGAATAGTCAGTTCATACAGGGGACATCCCACGTCATAAAAAGTGATTTAAAGAAATATCCGACCATGTGAATAACATTTATTATTATTTTTATATATATTATTAACTAAATCTCGCTACAGTCAGATGCCAAAAATGGCTAAAAAGTTAAAAATTTGAAGTAGAACAGAAGTAGAAAAAAATTGCTGAGTATGAAGGGTTACAGACCTCTGGGCACGCCTCTAGATACTCCATTCTGATTGGCTGCTGAAAGTTCGACGAGCTGGAAATAAGCTAAATGATTTGCTGTTCCGGGTGCACTTAGTTTCACAAATGATGTCTAAATAATATTTAAAACTAGAAAATTAAATCAAATGTAAATATTTGGAGATTAACAATTCATTCCATGACGGCGTACCTGCGAAATAAAGACGATTAAATTAATCCGCTGTTTTGAAACAAAATAGCTGTTATATGCTAACATGGATATCATGGCTCCAGTGTTTCTGAAAACTCACAGCAGAACTTAACATCTATTGTAAGTTAATTTCAGCATTTTTTTAAAAAAAGTTTTTTTTTAATTAAAATTCAATGCATTATTTTCTCTGATCTTTTATTAATGGTTACATGTTGTTTTGCAAAGACCTGAGGATGATCTCTGGATTGTGAACAGCTACGAAGATGGACATTCACACTGCTGCTGTGTACAGATCCAGACACTCCATGGATGTGGCCATGGTGAGAAATAAAAGAAATCGAGTTGCCTGCTCTTCGTTTTTTTTCAGTGCGACTAATCACACATATACAGATAGTTAAGATGCATGTAGATTGTTTGATGCTAGGCAGATAGACAGGTGTAATTATGTTAAGATATAATTAAGTTTTATTAACTGTTCTGTTACTGAAATAATAAAAAGAAATAATATTCTGAAATATTAAGCAGATTAAGCATATAATGTTGGGCCTGCAGCATCTCAGTGCATGGACAAGATCCTGGATGTGGAAGAAATCATGTACACAGGTATTTATATGTGTAGATACATCTATATGTAGCCCGGGATATGAATTTTATGACACCGGACACAGGATGAAATTTTACGGGCCTTTTTATCCAGACTGCACTTGGATCAGCGCAGCATTAAGTATGCAAATTTTGGAGAACTGGAACAAAAAAGTTAAAACTTAAAATCAAAAAGTTTGATCTTCACAACAAATTGAGTGTGTCTCTTCTCCACATTCACAATAACCAGCTACACAATAACCATCGGCCCTTTCCCCGATATCCCTGGCATTTGCTCCCTCTGCTTTTTCTGTAGCAACTTCCTGTTTGCTAGCTATAAAAACTTAACCTAGCAAACAGGAAGTTGCAAAGTGTCTGTTTTGCCCATGTTGTTTGTCCTGTCTTTGTTTTGCCTGTTTTGCCTTGTCTTGCCTGTTTTGCCTTGCCTGTTTTTGCCTTGTTGGATTTTTGACCTTGGACTGTTTTATGGTTTTTGAATGTTCTCTGCCTGCCCTGACCCCTGCCTTGCTTTTGGATTACGATTTTGGATTATCTTGTATATAACACAGGATTATCCTGTGATTTTGACCCTGCCTGTCCCTGACCATGCCTCATTTTAATAACATAAAGAAAACCCAGCGTATGGATCCTGTCTTCTTGCCCAGCCTACGCGTTACAGAACACTTCGCCTCCCCAGGATCCAGCGGGTTTCCAAAGGACCCGGTCCAGGAATTCTTGCAAATCAGGAAAGGTAACTCATCCATGGAGGACAACGTGTTGAAGTTCTGTGCTCTGGTTAATGAGATTTCATCAAAGCCAGAGCCACAGCCCAAGATGGCCGCCAAGCCAAAGCCAGAGCCACAGCCCAAGATGGCCGCCAAAGCCAGAGCCACAGCCCATGATGGGCGCCAAGTCAGAACCACAGCCCAAGATGGCTGCCAAGCCACAGCCACAAGATGGCCGCCGCTCCAGAGGTCACGTTTGACAAGATGGCCACCGCTCCAGAGGTCGCGTTTGACAAGATGGCCACCCATCCAGAGTCAGCACCCGTCATGGCCGCCCATCCAGAATCTCCTGTCGCTCTGTCCCGGTAGACGCCCTGGCCTCCTGATCCATCCCAGTGGATGCCCTGGCCTACTGATCCGTCCTGGTTCTCTGTTCTGTCCAGGTGGGCGTCCAGTGTCTCCCGATCCGCCCTGGCGGGCTCTCAAGTCTCCCGAGCCGCCCTGGCGTGCTGTCATGTCTCCCATGCCACCCTGGCAGGCTCTCAAAGTCTGTCTAGTCTCTCTGGTCTGTCTAGTCTGTCTGGCCTCTCAAGGCTCTCTAACCTCTGTAGGCTCTCAAGGCTCTCCAGTCGCCTGTTTCGCTCCTGGTGGTCTCTTCAGTCTCCGGCCTTGTCCCTGGTGGTCTTTGTTGTCGCCTGCTCCGCCCTGGTGGGTTTTGGATTTTGGATTATCTTGTATATAACTGTCTGCCTGTGATTTTGACCCTCTTTTTGTCCCTGACCATGCCTCGTTTTAATAAAATAAAGAAAACCCAGCGTATGGATCCTGTCTTCTTGCCCAGCCTACGCGTTACAGTATTTTAAATACAAAATACTATTTTGTATTTTAAAACCTTTGGGAAAAATCTAATGTAATTTGTATTTGAATACATTTAAGATGAGTATTTTGTATTTTCAAAATACATAAAATACTTTATTGTGCCAATCAACCTCTTTATCAGGGTGCTGATTTAGTTCAGACACACCCCTCCCCCAGTATCCACTAGACAACTCCTGTAGAACGCTTGTTTTCATTTGTGGGTTTAATCAACAGGCCACACAGACGATGCCTTAAACCAAATCTTTTTGAAAAGCTGGTATTGCTAAAGGGTATTGAATAGATGGATGTCTGAAACACACAGGTACACCATCTTGAGGAGTACACCATCAGTTATAAAATTGACGTGTTCTTGTTACTGAGTTGAAGTCATGATGGTGATAAAATGTAATAAAAGATGTTTGGAGACAAAATTAGTTTTGTTTTTCCTACAGAGCATGGGAAGGGAAGATCATTTCTAATCCGTTGTACACATCTAAATGTTTTTGTTTTGCATTCAGGATATGTCCAGATATATTTCAGCATAATAGGGATGCCTACACTTGATGGCCAATTTCACATGTATTTTGTGTTTTTAAAAATACAAAATACTATATTTGTATTTAAATACATTTTTCCACTCTGTGTTTCGTATTTTTATTTTAAATACATTTCTATGTATTTATGCCCATCTCTGCCCACCGCGACCTAAAGAGGTTCAAGAATGTTTTTATTGTCACACGCAAGGCCATATAATAGCTGACTGTGTAGCGCTGAAACGCAATCGGCAGCAGCAATCCCAACAGTCAATAACGGTTGGATTTGTTAATACACTGAAATCTGATGGTGTGGTATCTGAAGAAAAAGTACCTGATCCTAGTTATAAACCTTTTCTTCTTAAAGGCTTAATTTAATTAAATAGTAAACCTGAGAATCAGAAAGAGATACAAATTCTCAGAGATATAGGAGCAGCGCAGTTGCTTATTGTTGCAGATGCGTTTCCATTCTCTGAAGAAACTTCCTGTGGTAACAGTGTTTTAGTGCAAGCCATCGAAATGGGTTTTGTAAAAGTACCTCTACACCATGTACATTTAATGTGTGATTTGGTTACTGGGTTGGTAAAAGTTGCTTTACGTCCTTCACTTCCTGTTGGTTATTGTTTTGTTTAAAACAAACATGTGTTTGTTTTTAATTGAGGGGGTGTTACATTCCTCTGTTTTGTGTTGGGTTTTGTCCTCCTCTGCCTTCTGTCCTCTCTTTGTAAATTTTACAGATCCTCCTGTGATTCCATTGGTTACCGCTTATGTCCATCACAATTATCCTGCCCCGTCATTCCCCCCTCTCCTCCAACCAGTTTAAATGAAACAGCCTGCCTCAATAAAACAGCCAGCCGGTCCACACACCAACAGCTTTATTTGCTCCCATACCACATTTGTTAAATTCAACTTTTATTCTGTTTAATTTCATTATTTCGTTATTTTTGTTACTGTGTTGCTTGTTTTTGTTAGGTGTCCAGTTTGTTAGCCTTCACTTTGTTGTCTTTAATATATGTCAAGGTTTGTGGAGAAGCAGAAAGAAGAGCGGCCAGGAAGTTGTGAAGTATTGATTTGCCTTTCTCATTGTTTTTACCCAGCGTGTTCTCGTGTTCCTCATGTCTTGGCTTTTTGGATTATTGACCCCTGGACTGTATCTGTTTTTTGTATGTTTTGCTGTCTGCCCTGACCCTTGCTCTGTTTCTAGGTTTCGAGTTTTGTATTTGCCCCTTTTATGCCTGTTCGCTATTGTTGACCCCTGCCTGCTTGACTACGCTTTAATAAAACCTGCAAATAGATCTGCTTGCCCCTGCCTCGTTAATGACAGAACACGGTTTACCAGAAGACCCATTTACGCAGTTGTATCATCTACGGCAGAAAGGTATGTCAATAGAGGCATATGTACAAGAATTCTGTGCCCTTGCATCTTGTTTGCCATTTGCAGATAAACAATTCCTAATAGATATATTTCGCATGGGACTTAATGAGCAGTTAAAACTTCGTTTGCACCTTGAATGCCCACAACTGTCTCTAGCTAATGTGATGGCATGAGCTATCTAGCTATGCTTTGTGGCGTGAGGAGTCATCTTTCCCCATGATGGCCGTCAAGACAGAGCCACAGTCCAAGATGGCTGCCAAGCCAGAGCCCAAGATGGCCACCGAGTGGGAACCTGCACCTGATAAGATGGCCACCGCATCAGAGTTTGCACAAGACAAAATGGCCGCCGCGTCGGAGTTTGCACATGACAAGTTGGCTGCCGCGTCGGAGTCTGCACATGACAAGATGGCCACCCTTCCTGAGTCAGCACCCGTCATGGACACCCTTTTCTGAGTCAGCACCCGTCATGGCCACCCTTCATGAGTCAGCCCCCGTCATGGCCGCTCTTCCAAAGTCAAGTCCAGTTACAGCTGTCATCCTAGAGTCAAGTCTAGTTACAGTTGTCATCCTAGAGTCAAGTCCAGTTACAGCGGTCATCCCAGAGTCAAGCCCAGGTACAGCTGTCGCTCTTCCTAAGTCAAGTCAAGCCCCAGCTGTCGCTCTTCCTGAGTCAAGTCACTTCTCAGCTGTTGTTCTTCCTGAGTCAAGTCACATCTCAGCCGTTGCTGTTCCTCAGCCAAGTAAAGTCACAACTGCTTTTCCTCTGCCAAGCCAAGTCACAGCTGCTGTTCCTGTTCTGGCCTGAACAGGAGACACACTAATTTTGTCCATAGCGCTGTGGGTCATCTGGGCCACGTACACCACTTCCGAGTCCTCAGAGGATGCGGCTCATGCTGCAGATCCTTTGAGGGCAGCATCCCCTGAGGAGGTGCCTGAGGTCACAGATCCTCTTGTGGTGGGCATGGCTGCTCCTGCTCCCTGCACTGTGGTAGCACCCAGTGACTCACACACCCCCAGGGGCTCCCTCTCTCTGTTTGTTTGTCTCTGCTCCCTGTTTCTGGTCTGCCCTGGCGGGCATCCTGGTCTCCTGATCCGCCCTGACAGGCGTGCCAGGTCTCTCCAGTCTCCTGCTCCACCCTGGTGGGCTCCCGCTCCACCTGCTCCGCCCTGGTCGGCTCCTGCTCTGTTTCTGCTGCCCCTCCTTAGAACTGTCAGACGTTATGAGCGTCTGAAAGCTGCTCCTTGGAGGGGGTTATGTTATGTCAGGCCAGCAGAGAGAGCCCTTATTATGGAACTGACTGAGTTCACTCCCTCTGCAGCAACTTCCTGTTTGCTGGCCATAAAACAGGCTCAGCAAACAAGAAGTTGCAAAGCATTGATTTGCCTTTCTTATTGTTTTTTCCCAGTTTGTTCTCGTGTCTTGGCTTTTTGAATTGTTGAGCCCTGGACTGTCTCTTGTTTTTGTATGTATTCCTGCCTGCCCTGACCCTTGCTCTGTTTCTGGATTTCGAGTTTGTTATTACCTCCATTACTATGCCTGTGTATGGACCCTGCCTGTTTTGACCATGTCTTTGAATAAAGGAAACCTGCATTTGGATCCGCCCCCTGTCTCCTCTTCCTTCGTGACAGGCTTGTTTATTTGGTTCTTTTCTTTGGCGCCACTCGCGTTCCGCTTCTCTGTCTTAGTTTGTGTTTTTTTATTTTGTATATACACCTTTGTATATATTTTCACCACTTTGTTTACTTGAGCACCTCAGGTAAGTGATGGCCAACAGGAACGCTGTCTTAATAGATGATCAGATATTTGTTCAATGGGTGTGGTATGTAGTGTGATATGCAGTGATAGAAGCCACATAAACCTTCAAGGTGGAGTAGGTAAGTTCTGCAGAGAAACAAGCCTGAAAAACTACAAGACTGCATTTACAGTGCAGCCCACTTGCTGGCCATCTCTGCACCATGAAGTGAAAAGCTACCACTTCAGGGCATAAAGTTTCCTCATAGAGGGAGCTCTGGACTGCAAAATGGTCTCCACAATCTCAGTTGAGAGACTAGAAGCTAAGAGTTGCACAGTCTAGAGAGAGGTGAAGAGGTCTACATTGGCTTGCCCAAATATCTCAACTGGGTGAAGTTTCCAATCCTCAGGCCTTGACCCCTGCCTCAACAGGATGTTTGCTCCCACATTGTAACACCCAGGGAAATGAATTGCCGTCCCAGAGCCAAGTCAAGCTACAGCTTCCATCCCAGAGCCAAGTCACGCTACAGCTGTCGTAATAGAGCCAAGACAAGCTACAGCTGTCGTTGGGCTCTCACTTCTCCTGAAGCGCACTGATGGGCTGTCAAGTCTGGAGGTCTCACAAGTCTCCGGTTTTGCCCTGGAGGTCTCACAAGTTTCCGGTTCTGCCCTGGAGGTCTCACAAGTTCCTGTTTCCGCCCTGGAGGGCTCACAAGGCTCTTAAAACTCTCAAGTCTCCTGCGCTGCCCTGGCGGGCTCTCAAGTCTCCCAAGCCTCTCATGCCTCTCAAGGCTCTCAAGTCTCTTAAGGCTCTCAAGTTTCCTGCTCCACCCTGGTGTTCTCTCCAGTCGCCTGCTCCGCCCTGGTGGGGCGATTGACTTCGTCCCTGTCCTCTCCCCAAGTTTAAGTGATGTTAGTCTATGAGCAGTTAAACACAGAAACAATCACAAGTGGATACAAAAACATTTATTAACTACACTACACAGACAAACTAACGATAAACGAATAACACATTTAACAAACACAAGAGATAGAGGAAAGCAGGGAAGATAGAAAGGAAAACAGAATGGCAAAATACAATCAGCTTAACACATCTGTACAGACCATCAACTATCGCTTAAATCACCTTAATTAAAAGGGGTGCTATATCTTATGCATCAAACAGTGACTGAACAGTTACTTGCATTGGCACTTTGTGTAGCGATGCATAGTTAGTAATGAATAGTTGAAAGGTCCCAAAGAGTTAGTGAGTTAGTTGGTAAGAATCCGACGAGATGACTTACTCTTTGGGCCAAGAACATCTGGATAACAGCCGTTCTTAACCTGTGTAGAATTCCCTAATGGAATTCTTTTGAAGCTGGGGAGTGTGTCTAAACGATCCCCATTTACGATCAGCCAAAAGTGCTATCGAGACGCTTAGTCTCCCCTAGCACCACTTTGTGATCCAAAAGAGCCTTAAGAAAACACAGGTTTCTGTCCTGTTGCTAGTTTTACAACCGGCAACAGGCTGAAAGAGCTGATAAGATCTTAGGGGATGGCATGGTTTACTGGGACCCTTGGCCCCCTGGTGGGGACTTGGTTACCTCTCCCCATTTTCTAAGTCATATCTGAAGCTGTTACAATCCAGATGGCTCCTGACCCTGATATGACCTCAGGACTACACGCACAGTTTTTCAAACCTATGTTTGCAGGGCTGTTTACATTCATTTGCTAATGACAAACAGGATATTTGTATGGCACTTTGAACAACAGACATAACACGACGCGTAACAGCCAGGTCCTTAAAATTTGTACACCTTCTGTGATTGTACGCACATCAGTGTCCTGTAGCTGCTATGCTGCGCTTCTCCTTCGGACTGTGATATCTTTAACAGTCCCCTTAGCTCTACTTAACCTTGTAGGCCATATTGTGTTACCACAAGAGTCACTAAATACTTTAAATATATAAACATAGGAAAAAACTGTTCATAGTTTTGTTTGCTCACAGTATTGGAGGACTCATCAAACCAGACAAAATTGAGCTGTCTCAAGAAGTCTTTTGATGGATTTTTGAGATTTGAAACTGATTTTCAAAAATTCATTGACATTAATGTAAATGCAATGTCAAATTCGCAGATTCCACCCTGTATGCTCTGCAAGTGATTTAATACTTGTTAATACCTTCATAGTCAAAACATTCATTGCAAGCACCTGATGTCATTGACCAACATTACAAAAAGCATCAAATGTACTGCGAATAATTGAAAACAAGGAAGGACGTGTACAATCATTACCGATAAATTGTTTTTTCATGTATAATAGTTAACAAACATTTACAACCTGATTTCCAGAAATGTTGGGACGTTTTATAATCGTTTTAAAATTTTATAATCGTTTTATAATCAGAGAACCCGGAACCTATTGTTCTCTTTTATCATCTTATGTTTGAGATCCACCTATGGGATATATGGACAGCTCCCCACAGAGTGCATTATAAATATATATATTTATAATATATAAAATATATATTAAATATAGCTTCCACAAGCCAATGAGTCAGGCACTGTTTAGAAATGGGATTCCCTGTGTAAGAAGGGGCCCAAAAAATAAAGAGCTGGTCACTCCTTCTAAAGGAACTAGTCCTGTCAATATGTCCACAGGGCACATACAAGACAAAAATCTCTGAGTATGACTATTAAGAAGTTGAGGACTGTTTTTCTCTCAATTTTGGTTTCCATTCTATAATTACAATAAAAAAAACTAATTTATGAGAAAAGATAAATGTTAATAGAGTATCCTTAAATTCTTTTTTTCTTCAAGTGTAGCAGATGTAACACTCCTGTTTGCGGGCGAACAGGATCACCTTGTTCCATGCTGCAGTCAATCTCTGCTTGACAGTGACCTATTTGTTGTCGCTGGTTGAATGATTGGCCACTAATTTCTTCACGGTGGCCCTGTGCTATCTGGGATTAGCCCTGCCATAATTCATATGTTGGTGAGTGGTGCCATTGAAACTGCAGAGATTCATCTGAAGGACTGTCCTGATTTGGATCACAGGCATATTATCCAATTGGTAGGTGCTAAACATTTCTATCATTGTGATCTCCTGAAGATGTGACATTGTATATTGAGCTACATTTGAAATCAGTTTCCCTGCTTGCTTTCAACCCATCTGTGTTGAACTCATATACAGAATAGATCATTATCACACTACATTTTGTATGCCTTTTGTAAAAATAAAG
>JBAJNP010014595.1:0-10813 GCA_036877545.1 Yasuhikotakia modesta | reverse complement strand
CAGGTGAATGAGTGAAATGAGGTGATGTCACATGTAATTAATTCTAAAAATGATCAAACTGACAGAAACCTAAAAGGTCCATCACAGCCCTGGACAATGTGTTGAGCATATTTCAACTGATACAACTGTATTTGAAAAATCAGTTAAGCTTTATTTATATAAATATAGCCAGAACTGACTTACCCTCGCTATGATGGCTTCCTGCGCTGCCACTGTGGAAACTGTGGCACGGGTCGGAATATCCTGGAGGAAAACCAGAGGGTGCTGTGGAGAAGGGTGGGTAGGGGAAGGGCTGACCGCCCATGGGCCACGGGTTCGAGTTTGGAGGAGGTAGAGGGGCCAAAGTGTCCTGCTCTGAACCGGCACCACTTGAACCGTCATTTAGGTTTAGCGTAGCCATATCTGAGACGAATGAAAGACACAAACATTTTAATCCAGACAGTCAATAAACAGTGACACATTTTTTGTGTATAATGATATAATGAGAAAGGAAATGTAGCAGTATTATTACTTTGGCAGAGATCTCCGAACGTGTAATAGCACTGTTCAGAGAAGGTGATTTTGTTGACGGTGTGTCTGAGGTAACCGTGCTTCAGAAGACTGCTGGCGTATTTTCTGGCGTCCCGTCGGTCTTTAAATCCTTCCACCCGTGAGTACAGCCAGTCCACTACATCACCTCCTGAAATGCACACAATATCATCAGATCACATATAACACATTCTGATTGGCTGTTTCATTGGTGCATCAAACAAGATTTATTATTTTCTTTAAAGCACCACTGGTAAAAATTGTGAATTATTTTATGGATTATTTTGTTTTAAGCACTATTAAAAAGCAGTTGTAGAATAACAGTGACACATTATTTGACAGAGATCTCACCTATAATAGCATTAGCAATGGTAATCTTCAGCCACATCCTGTCGCGTATCTCCAGGCCTGAATCAGGCAGCTGCATCACTTTCACAATGGTGGCCATGTCTGTCTTCCCCACCGTAAGAGGCAGATCATCAAACTCTGAGGGGCACAATTACGACAGGCTGATCAGAGCAGCGCCTTGAAACCAAGTCAAAGCTGTTGATAACTGTCAGAAACAGGACTGTACCATTTTGAGGGTAGGACCCTGTAAGTGCTGTAGTGTGGGAAATCCAAGCTGCTGGGTCAATGGGCCTGACTGGTTCAGCTTTAAAAACGACATGAATTATGATATACATACAAGTATCTCTGTACTGTGTCTGTGTGTCTGTACTGTGTCTGTGTGTGTACCTCTGGGTATAGTGAAGTAACTGCGGGGTGATGGATCCCAGCATTTTGCAACAGTGAGACTGATAGGGCTATTGGAAAAAGTGGATCAGTCAGTTAAAGCAAATTAATTATGTATTTGTAAACAGCTTTGTTTAGTTTATCTTACCCGTTCTTTGACACAATCTCTCTGAGGATCCTTACAGCGTCATCATTGCTCATGTTCTCAAAGTTCACATCATTTACCTGCAAATCAAAATTTGGCATAATCCTTAGGAGAACATCAGAGCTTTTGGATGCTATAACCTTTCATATAAATCATATAATCTGATTTAACAGTTGCAATCCTCTGTGTGATATTTATAAGTACAAACAGTAAAAATTGGTTTTTACTTCCATGATTTAGATAAATCTGAAACTGATAAGCGCCCACAGGAGAGTGAACACAGACATATGACATATCTGACTTAAAAGACTTTTATGGTAATGTTCAGATTATCAGTCTGACACGCTGTGCCACCCCACTGTAAGGAATCAGTTTAATCCACCAATATTACTGTGATCTGTCACTCAGTGAGGGTTAATCACTGCTGGAGGCATCAGACGGCCACGTCTGGCTTTCCAGACAATCACTAATGCTAAAGTGTGCAGAGCTACAGTTTTTTCACGTTTAACGGACCTGCAACAGCATGTCTCCAGGCTCAATCCTCCCGTCCGCTGCCACAGCTCCTCCCTTCATGATGGAGCCGATGTAGATTCCTCCATCTCCTCGATCGTTACTTTGCCCCACGATACTGATGCCAAGAAAGTTATACTTCTCTGTACACGAGAGAGACAGAATGTCACAATGAGGAACAGTGACGTTCGGCGTGTGTGTGTGTGGTTCTGTGACAGGCCGATCTTACCCATGTTAAGGGTCACTGTGATGATGTTGAGGCTCATGGTTGAGTCTGTGATACTGCTGAAGGAAGAGGACTGTGGAAGTGGCAGTGATGGAGTTACAGAGGGCACAAGGAAACCACACAGAAATAGGTCAATACTGCCTATAAAGTCTCACCCGGTCAATTTTGGCCACTTTGTGTCGTCGGCGTCTGCGTTTGTGTCGCTTCATTAACTGAAACGAGGAGCTCTGCCCTGTGGAACTGCTCAGTCTGAGAGAGACAATAGTAACAGGGTTGAAATGTCTGAAAAGTAATGACATATAGTCAAACAGTTGTTGTGATAATTCAGCACTAACCTGCTAGCGTTCTCATCTTCCTCGCTGTCGATGAAGGAGCTGGACTCCAGCTCACTGCTCATCATTGACGCGCTGTCACAGCCCATGGCTGTGTCCCTTACCGCCCTCTCTGCTTTAGAGTGCCCGTTCACCCGCGGGACTGAACGCAACACACACACAGTCAGGCTAGTAAAAACCCTCTAAACTGACCACATAAGTCAATAAACAGCTCCTAATATGGAGATAAATGCATGGCTTGATCACACCTTGAGAGACAAACAGGTGCTACAGAACAACTTACAATGACTGAAAAGACATACATTGCTTTGGGCGGGGCTGTGCCTCAGGGTGACAGCGGATTGGCTGGAAAGCTTTGGTGAGCCGGTTGCATTTTAAAAAGCCGAGCTTTGTGTAGCGCCTCTGGTGGATCCCAAAACAGTCTAGGAGAGCTGGGCTAGCCACACTTCTTTCACTGGGCTGATATGATTCCCTCATACTGTTAAACTGTCTACTGGACTCACTCAAGTAGCAATGGTTTGATTTTTAGTGTTGTATATAGAACACGCTCCGGTCTCCAGTATAATCTGCACAAGCTGGAGTGATAACAGACAAGGCTAATAAACTCATATGAAGATGAATGAGTAAGAGAGAGATGATGTTAGAAGAATATTGTAGAATAATAAGATCCTTTAATTTAAAGTCTGTTTCTCTATCAATTAAAAAACTCATTAAGAACTTTTTGCACTTACACACAGCGAACAGAGGGGAAAAACAGCAATTTAGCTTAATGTACACTCAGATAATAAGAAAAATCAGACAATTTATTACAGACCCCTGCTTGAGTTCCAACAATGACATGGAACAGAATGCACAATACATCACTATCTTTGTGTTAGCAGCTAATTTAAACCTAGCCTACAGATACATCACATTTGTAAAGTTAATATAGCAATACATCACTCTAGTGACATGTATAAGCAGTACAGTAGGGTACAATCTACTGTATGTTGGTTAAAATGTATCGTATTACAATATAGCAAATCTAATTCTGCCTAAATACATTAACATCTAAATCTGAGAGAATATGGATTTTGACGTCCAGAATGCCATAACCCATTTTAGTTTTAGAATAAAATTATAAAATTATAGCATATTATAAATATAAATGCATACACGTATAATGTGTAAATATAAATGCTTAAATAAAACGGTCTCCCATAATAGATGTTTTTTTGCTCTGATTACCAGTTATCAAATATTTTCTTTTATAATAAGAAAAGATAATAGCTTACTGCTTAAAACACATGCAATAACAAATATCTCTCTTCTAAATTAATGTCACAAAATCACAAAACAACTGCAAAAGCAAAGAAAACCAAACTAGAGGATTTTATATATTTTTTAAGAAACTAATGATGGAAATTTGCCTTACCTCAGAAACCGAAAACACAAGTACAAGCTCTTCGGTCGCGCTCACAAATACACTACTACACAGAGCACAGGTTTCCCGCGGGGCGGCGGGGTGTACATTTATCACCCGCCCCTTCTGCTCACGCTCAAACCCGACACTCACTGCCATTCGTCACTGCTGCACGTGTGCAATGAGAACACCACCGAGCAACAATCATCATTTGCATAATAATTTACACCCAACATTTGTCTGCAGTTGTATAATGGCTACAGCTTGTTTGCAAATGTTCTGTAAGGTCACATTTTTGTTTGTATTTAGTTGTATTAAGTTGTATTTAAAACTACAGTAATACTGAGTAAACACTGAGTTCTACATATTTCACGATATCAATATACAGTATATTGGTGGATTTATAATTTGCACTATTAACAGATTGTATTTTACCAAGGCTGGTTATTCTCAGCTATTCCCAGAGGAGTAATGCATCTTGTACAGCATTCCTAATATTTGTCTGTCCTTTCTGTCCTGTTATTACTTAAGTCTGAGTGCCGGCATCACAACTGACAGCATTGTTTCCAGTCTGCCCACCTAATTAAGCCACAACTGATTAATGATCAGTAGAAACTAATGGGCCAACAGAGAAGAGCCTGGACTGCTGTCACAACACACTGATAAATTACTGTGAGAGTTCTGTGTGTACGTGTGTGTGTGTGTGAGAGAGAGAGAGAGAAAGAGAGAGAGAGAGAGCGCATTTGTTTTGTAAGGGAGAGGATTGTATAGAGTAGGAGGCAGGGACAGGAAGGGCAACATCTTTTGTGTGTGAACATCTGTTGTTGTAAATAAATTGTGAATTATGAATGGATGTGAATTTGTTGTGTGTGCAGTACTGTACCCACAATTAAAAGCAGCAGATCAGGAGAACAAAGAGAAATTGTTAAAGAAGCGGGTCTGGTTAATGCTGCTGAATAAGATAAACCATGGCTGTAAGTTCTTTATGAGCACAAAGAGAATTAAAATGGCTGTAAAGCAGAAAGCTGTATTCTGATCACAGAGTTTTCTCCTGCTGTCCCTATTTATTTTAAACCAATAACATTACAGTCAGACCAAAAATGGACACAAAATATATAACAACATATAAAATACAGACTTATATACACATAAATGGGAAGACATATTGTGCATTTATCATACTCAGGGACCAGGGTGTGATCAAGCCATGACTATACTGAATTTATGCAAGAATGTAACAATTTTTTATACTGGTCATGTTGAATAGGGACCCAGTAAACTTGTGTAATGTTTATGATCTCATTAAACACTCACATTCATCTCTCTTCCGTCTGGTCCTGTCCCGCTCTCGACGGTGACGGAGAATAGACTCACTTCCTGTCTCAGTGTCCAGCCCATCTCTGCTGTTCACTGCATTAGCACTGCAGCACAAAAACACACACAAACATACACACTGTAAGATGTGAGGGATATTAGCATTGTCAGCCTATGCTTAGCCTATATTATATATATGTGCAATTATACATTATAACTAATAGCTTATATAGGTCAACATTCTAACCAACACAAAAGGTGTCATTTCTATAATATGGATGTGAGGTTACATTGAACAGTGTGTCCTAGGATAAAAAGCAGGACAAGAAGAGAGAGAGAGAGAGAGAGAGAGAGAGAGGAATAGTCAATGAATAATGTTGCACAGAGGTGTTTTATGACAAAATACTGTTTCTGTATCACACCCCAGGGGAAGCTGTTGTGTTTGTGCAAAGGTGAACATATATATGAGGTCTCTGCAGAAAAAATTATTTTACCCCTACTAAGAAATATTACAAACCCCTCAACAAACAAACTCAAATCACAAGCATGCAAAATACAAGCACAGCAGTTTTTGAAAATATGTCATTTAGAGCGCTTGCACTTATAATCACACCTGAATGCGAAAACCTTTTAATATCCCATAAAAAAGTAATAATATTTTTTAAGGTAGAAGGCGCAATACGTAGTATAAGTATATAAGTATAAATACACAAGGTATAAATACATAACTATTATTATTATCCAATTGTTTTTATTTAAAACACCTTTTCTGCCTGTAATCCTCAACTATATTCCATAGTTGTGTTTGCTGCTCCTCCTGTGTACGTTGTTGTGTGCGGATTACTTGCTTTATTGACTACAATAAAAATACTCACTGGAACGAGGGGGGTCTGGAGTCTCCGATGCCCCCTGTCCTCTCCAGAGGTGGGGGGAGTTCAGTGTGACTGTCGGTGCACACTGACATCCCATCCGTGTGGGAGCTCTCGGCCAATACAAGCTGGAAACACAAAACAATGACCTCAGATACATTTAAGCTCATCTTAGGTCATTAAGGAACTCAGATGATAGGGTTGAATAGTTGGCAGGGAATGCTGTATTTTCTTATGACATATTAACATGTGACTGTGATTTAGATGTTATATAATGATAGGTTATAATAGCTCACCCATGACACAACTCTCCCATTGAAACAAGGCAGTTTGGCATTATCATCTGATACTTCCTCTTTCACGACCCTGCGGAAAACAGAAACAGAGATTATTATTGATGTATTATGAAGCAACCAAGAAAAGAGACACTATTTAACACAACTGAACTAATATTATACTACATACAATTAGTATTGATTTTAAGAACATAATAAACATTAATAATACATATTTTAAGAACATTTTAAATATTATTGTTATTTCAAGTGCTTGAATAAGGGCAATAATCTCACCTGGGCAAAACATTGTGGCTTTGAGTATGCTAAACATATAGTATTATTTACTATATTAATGTAAACAGATAAATGGTCTTGAAATATTAAGCTGTATATATGAAGCTTAATATTAATATTAAGGTCTGAATAACAGTTACATGATGAAATCTAGGTTTATAAACTAAAAAATTACATTATATATAATACTCTATATTATATTATAGAGTATTATATTTATTGTGAATAACACGTGTTTGGGTGAAACATCACTGTTGCAACACATGTAATCCTTTACGCCAGTGAAACAAGGTGAAATCGGGAATAATTCAGGAATTACTTTACAATAGAAATGTCTCTCCATGACAGTAAAGACAAGCAGCCATGAATCGAGTTCCTATGACGTGGATCCATATGTAACAGCGTAGCTTAGATGTTACATCTGCGCTCCTCGTTGCTAAAGGTCAAATTTGGGCTAGTAAAACAAACCAAAACCGCATTCAGTTCAAAATGCAAAGCAAATAAACACTTCGACGTTTGTGCTACAGTCTATCCGCTAGCCAAGCGCGTTTCTGACCAGTCTATCCGGCTGCCGATTCACAATGGAGATGATAACACCAATGAGAGAGGCAGGTGCCCATGATGGCATATTCCCACGGCGGAGATGACAGCTTATTCACACAGGGTGCAACGCGTGCTTTTCTTCTGCATGCGTTTACCGTGCATTGAACTGAATATGAATGCAAAGCATGCGATTTTTTTTCTGTAAGCGGACTTACCCAAAATCTTGGTCCATAGATTTAAAGAAGAATTTGTAGCTGTTGACCGGCCGGTTGCTAAGGACATTTTTAAAATCCGCCAAAGTGACCTTATCTGGAGCCACTGACAGCTTCACCAAGTACGGAGTTTCCTCCTCGTCTATATGGTAAATAATTTTAGTCTCCGCCATGAGAATATGCGGAGAACAATTGCCGAATACAGCGCGTTCTCCTAAACAAACGTGTGGCCACAATAAATAAAAGCGCTAAAATAATACATGCTATATGAATAAAATCTCATCATTCTCATTACAGATGAATTAACAGCCGTTCCGACGCTGAGGATGAAAACGTTGCCATTATGGAGGCCTGATAGGTTTGTCTATCGCAGGCCACTATGCGGAGCTTTGGCTGCCTGTGTAACTGAAACAGGAAGGAAAGGTTCACATGCTTGAGAGAACCAGCCTGGAATTTCTAAGCCATTTTCCTGCCTAGTGCTGCCATCATGCGGTGCAAAAACATCAGCCACGTTTTCTCCACACACTGAGGACCGATGCTACCATTACATGATCAAATGAATAAAGCAAACACAGCTACAGACAGACAGACAGACAGACAGAACAGCACAACTTGCTGTTGTGTGAATGATCAAGTTAATGAAAGTTTAAGCACATAATTCTGAGTATATTTTTTCTTTGCATTTAACACCCTAATACACAGTTAAAATATTTATAAACATACAACACATGTAATAAAGAAAAATGTTTCTCTTGTCAAAAATGATAAAGAAATAATTTCTTTTGCACAACATCTATTGAAAGAATTCAGTATTAATGCACCTGTGAATAATGCACCAGTTCAAATAAAATAAAACAGTGTTCGTCTAAGATTGCATGAATTTGTGTAGAAGTGTTTGAATGAGGAGACAGATGTATAAAAAGTGTGAATGTACTTAAATGAGACGGCTCAAGTCTGTCTACACGAATCCGTAATTTGCTATGGAAATTTTAATCCCAGAGAAAAACAAAGATTAGATCACACACACAGCACAGAAAACATACAAATACTGTACAGTGTAAAGTATCTAACCTTATGTAATCTAAAGATCACATTAAACAACATTAAATAAATATCCTGTGTTTGCTCTTGTGTCCAGTGATGAGCAAATTGATCTTTTTGTTAACGGTTATTAAACTTTTTTAAATCATAAGATCATGATTTTATTAAAAACCTAGAAGCAGCTTATTATCTAATTTTGTTTTTCAGTTTTGTGTTTTGTTGTTGTTTTAGATGCATGTTGAATAATTGAAGTTTATTAAAAAACAGTGAGATTTAACTTAAAGTTAGGTTTTAATATCATCCTCTTAACTACAGAAACTATAGCCATTTCATGCACAATAAAAATCCACAGTTAACAGTAAAGTAGACTATATTTTTATTACAAGAAGTAAAAAAGCAATTTTTCTTACTAAACATGCTATAACATTTTTAGCAACTACAAATATTGTGCCATTGTCTATTAGCATCTATAAAATAGCCACTATTCTAATACACCGATCCTAATCCCTAGAAGTTCAACACACAACACTATAACATATTTTCCCCAGGATTATGTTTTAACAGCAAACTTGCTATTCAAAAGCAAAACTATTCTTAAAATCTTTGCACACAATAGACAAACTAATTTTGATAAACTCTCCTGCTATTTCAGATGTTCTCCCTTCACTTCTACTCCATAAAAATCATTCCTGGAAACAGAGAAAGTTCAGTCTTTCTTCACACGGTCTGGCCTCCCATTTCCCGCTCGCAACAGCGAGGGCACCACAGCGATGTGTTGGACACTGTTGCCATCCACCATTCAGCCAGTTCTCATAGTTCAAACTATCCCCATACACCCAGAACCAAGAACCTGCCAGAAAGCGCAGCCCGGTCCACACATAACCACTCTGAACCTCTCGAACCTTCCTCACAGCCACCTGCTGTTCAACATCTGATGTCACACTGGCCAGGTCCACGTATCTATCTCTGCAGTGTGTCAAAGCCTCCTCCCATGATTTAAGTTCTGACACCAGGATCACAGAGCGCACTGTGACCGAACAGAAGAAAGGAAAGAAACTGAAACAGTCCTCATCATACCATTCGCCATTCACTGTCGCTACACAGGTTTGAAGAATTGAGATAGGCTGGTTTCTGAAATCTTTTCCATCAGGTTGCAAGCTGTTCCAATTTCTAATATTGACTTTATTGACCCCAGCCCAAACCCAAGGGTCATTATACAAACCAATCCAAAAGTAGCTATTAATGAGTCCTCTGATATTTCTCAACAGTGCAGTGATTTCTTCTTGAGTTTTTACCATGATCAGGCTCATGTTCAACACCTTGCAGAGACTTTGAGCTTCATGCCAGGTTTTGTTCTCAATGACATCACTGTATTCAAAGGTGTTGTTTGTTTTTCTATAGCAGATAAATGGGTTCTTCTCAAAGCAAACACGCTCATACCAGAAGCCTCTCCAATCCATCACTGCACAAAATAAGGAGGTTAACCAGTTGGAGTATGTGAGGGGCCTGTTATTCACCCATCTCCATTGAATATTTGAAGAATTGAAACCTGTGACTGTAGCCAATCCAATCCAGTAGTACAGATCAGGATATAGCAGAGCGCAAACATTGTCGTTGTCGGTTGCATTACTTATAAACGCTAAACCAGCATGATATGTTTCACAGTATAGTTTTGCCTGGTGCCAAGTGAAGTTGTTTTTAATTGAGACCCATCCTCCAGAAACGTTATTGCACACAAAACTTTGCGTAGCGTTGCATGGCATGTTAAACCACCATCCATTTTTCTTTATTGTGGCACACTCTCCAAACCAGTTGAAATATGAGGCGTTGGTCTCATCTACCCACTTCCAGACTGGGAACTTGACTGAAGCCCCGATCCAAGAAAGCTGATTGGCAGAACCGTTGAGAAACCGTGTGACGTTTTCATCCAATCTGGAAAGCAGGTCTTCAGAACCCCATGTGCAGTAATGCTTTGCCCAAAACCAAGGCATTTTCATCCGCACATAGGCAAAATCCTTCACCAGTCCAGGTACGGATGTATTGGCAGATGTATACAAGACCAGGAGCAGGCAGCTGAGAAACCTGAACTTCTGCATGTTGAAACAATCTGTGTGACTGGTACAAGAACAGATGCCATGTTAAATTTATCTTGAGATTCATTTGCATAATGGCACAGCAACCATTTGAATGGAAAAGTTAAAGTCATAATGCAAAAATAAAACGATTATTCAACTTTTTTTAAACATCAAATGCCAAGTTAATGACGTATTCATTTAAAAACATTCACTCTTAGTCAAAAGCAAAGGTGTACACAAACAAGGATTTAACCAGAGCCATGGGCATAATAATAAAATGGGTATACTTGCATGCCAACAATTGTTTATAAA
>JBAJNP010014594.1:0-10813 GCA_036877545.1 Yasuhikotakia modesta | reverse complement strand
TTTTCTTTACATTAGAAGGCTAAAGGTTTTTCTAAGAGTAACCCTTGTGTCTCATTTACACACACTTGACTTTATTTGTCTGTGGTGGCCAGTGTTACTGGTGAGAACTTTTACTTGGAGGAAATAGTTTAGCTGCTTTGGAAAGCTTTAAATACAAATTGACCGCATTAACATTCTTGACGGGAATGTGTTAAAGTAATACAAAATACGTTCTGTATTTATTTGTTTGTGGTTTCATCAGAGTTTGCTGCAAACCCATTTGTTGAGTAATAAGAGTTGGCAGTGAAAGCATCACTTTGTGGTTTGGTCCATTTCAAGTCTGTATTTCTGAAGGAATGCTTTTATGAGGCCGTTGTCAGACGCTGGTCAGATGGTCTTGCTTTCTAATAGCTGTTTGCATTAAGAGAAGACCCCACTCTGGCAAAATTGCACTTTTTATTTTGCCTTGATTAGGCTTTGTAATATCCAGGCACAGTTATTCAGGAACAGCCTGCTGTAAGGTTGACTGATCTCGTGAGGACAAGGTCTTGATTTAGTGGTGCTTCGGAAGTTCCCTGCACACGCATACACACACAAACACACGTGTGCTTGTGCACACACAAGTGTGCCAGATCACTCATCCGTCTTGCGACACTCTCAACCCGACTCTCTCCATCCCAGCTGGGGCTGCGTGACCTCTGACCCATGTGCTATCTTGCGCTCAGCCAGCATGTTTTTCTTGGCCGTTTTCAGAGCCAAAAGTGTAGAAAATAGAGTGCAAGTTGGACCAAGCTGGTTTGTACTGTCTGGAAAGTGTGTGTGTGCGCACGCGCACAAGCATTTATCCCTAAAAGCACTTTATATGTGTGCACGTCTTGTAAGTTTGGCTATGTGGATGCAAATGGGTGCCCATGAAGTGCTGTGCCACTCTGATAATTTATGATTCCTTTCTACAAGGGAGAAACGTAATTATTTGCTGAGCATGTGGTACAAACCACCATGGTTTGCTTTGATCCATCCGTCCGTGTCCACATGCAGTAACAGGGCTGGTGTGTTCTAGACAGCAAGGCAGTGACGGTTACATCCACATATCCGGGCAGCAGGGATTCGCTGACAGCTTTATTTCTGTTCTTGTGCTGCTGCTAAGCTCCTCGGAAGTTCCCCTCAGAGCAACAACATGCCACCCTTGAGCTTTTGAGGTAACAGGTGGTTAACACCCCATTTGCAGTTGATGTGGGACTGGTGTAGATTGATTGGTGTAATTTATCTAATTATAATTTATATCTAATGATGTAATGGCCTCAAAAAAACGTTAGAAAGACTTGAATGTGGAGCGAGAGGGACCCAGAAGGAAATTGCTCATGGCTGAGGTTCAGATGTTGTCCTTACATAGGAACATTTATAAAAAGTTCCCACATTGCAGAAAAGACTGGCTTTGAGTAAGTTAGCTCAGTAAGTTAGCTTACTGGGTAAGATAACTAGCTTACCCAGTAAGAGTTCCGTGGTCAGTCAGAAAGGCCATGTTGGTCAACCCATTCTAGTGTAAAGCTGATCTTTTTAGCAGTTGCTGTTATTTTAATCACTGTTGTCTCTTTCTTTTTTGTTACGAACAAAATAGAGCGAATTGTTGATATGAATGAAGCTATCAGAGGTCTTATTTGTGATTCTTCTGTGCTATGAAGTGAGAAGCAATATATATCCAATGGAAAACAAATACAAGAACCCTGACCTGCTTGGAATGTGTTTTGAATAATCTTCACCTAGAATTCTCCTTTCGTACCATCTCCAGTTCCATAACTCTCTCCATATGTCCTTTCTGGTACAAGATAATTCAAATAAATAATGAGCTCTTCCAACATCAGTACAGTACATAAAACAGCACTGTTGAGTTTCTTCAGTCAGACTTGTGAGGTTCAGTGATGATGTAAGTGCGTCTTACTGTTTGATGTTGTTTCACTAACCCTTACATACTGTACATCACTATCATCTGTCTCTCACTGTAACCTATCTCTCTATTACTCATTGCAGTTCAGCTGTCCAGTTAATGTTCCCTGGGGTTCTTGTAGTTTCTCACACTCGTAGTGTCCCTGACTGGGATTTTTACTGTTTAAATCTTTACGATTATGTGCAGTTGTATGTGGTGATCAATAGGTTTTCGTCCTCTAGATAATTCCAGAATAAATTCCAGAATAAACAAACAGTGTTTTTATTTCCACACACACTTAAAAGTCTCTGATGATAGGTGAGTGCAGAGTAAATCAGATTTAGTGAACTTCACGAGGCCCTTAGAATACAAAATCTAGTTACTGTTACACTGAGAGCAATATGTCACCGTAGCCTCAGATTTGGATGGCTAATGGAGTTGTCAGCTATCAATTGGAAGGCACTTATTGTGATTTCTGTAGTCATAAAAGTGTGCAGGAGTCTCCAGCTACGATCTGTTGTGCTTGTACACTCAAGCCTAATCCAATATGGCTTCCATTAGACAGATTGGAGAGATTCTGAGAAAGCCTTTTTCATGACTCTTTGGGGATGCAGTTTCATTCTTTCCTTCTTTCTTTTCTCACATTATATTATCTGGATTGTTATTATTTCTCATTAGGACTGTCCGTGTGGTAGGTCACTGTTCTAAGCCCACATCAAATAGCATCTCACAAAAGGAGATCTCAGGTTGTGAAATTGTTCCAAGAATCATATTTGCACCTATTAAAGTAATTTATGTCACAGCCAAAGAGCAAAGAAACAACCCGCAAAACTCGGAAACACTTAGACACACTTGCATCTTAATGGCCAGTCCATGAACTCACCTCAGGTTAGGTGGTCCCATGACTTTGGAAAACCTGAACTTGTGTTTTGTAGTAGAAACATTCCAGGAATGAAGTGGGTATGTAGTTTACCAGTTGAACTGTGAACATTTTTCTAAGGGATGTGGTTTTAAATGATTTCCATCTTTCATGGGCCTCCGTCATGAGATGTTGATAAGACCTGAATCATTAGCTCTGTGAGATAGGAAGGTGATATACAACTGACCTGCTCAGGCTGTACTTTGGTCTGTTGCTCTCCGGGTTTGGGTAATTGATTTCAGACCTTAGACTCGTTTTTTCTCATGGACCTTAAATCAACTCCTCTGTAAGTCTTTTCAAATACAGTCATACACAAATGGAAAATAGCTGTTGTTCATTTTTCATCTTTTTTTAACTAAACTTTCTTGTCTCTGAACAAGTAATGGTCTTTTAAATAATAGTTTTTTGCAATGTTAGTGTAGTTAGTGTAGCTTAAATATTTTCAGCTTGGACTGAAATTGTTTCTCTCACTTGTTGGGATAAAATTTGTAAAGATAAAAGAAGGATGATGTTGCACTCAGCAAATGAGGAAAAAAACAAGCTTTTGTTTTAAGAATATCATATTTATTTCCAATAAATGCATGTGTGTTTGAGCTGTTATAAGATCAAATAGTTTGGGCATCTGTCATAGCCATTGTGTTTCCATAATCCTCTCAGATAAATCTGAGTTGTGCAGTCACTCTGATTATAACTGATTCACAGATGCCCAGTTATAGTTCAACAATAGCTCTAAACCCACCTGACCTTAAATTGATTTGATCCATCTAATCTCCCAACTTAGAAAGTAAGTGTATGTTTGTATTTATGGACACAAAGAGTGTAACAGATTTTCACAGTTTAATTAGGTTATACTGAGCCTGTGACCCTCTGACTAAAGCAAGTGACATCATAGCTCAACATATCCCAATGCTAATTGAATTTCCCAGTCCGTATGAAATGAGAAGGGTGATAGGAACATGAGTTTACACATCTGCTTTATTTAAAGATAACAGGTGGTCTTTCATTGTCTGGCTATGTGGCATGTGTCCCAGTACAATAAACAGCTCATTCTAGCCTTACTGAAAGGACTGCATTTGCAGTTTAGTGAACTGGGGTCAGGGGTCATCCTGGGGTCAGGAAAGGCCCAAGGGGTCAGCTTGCTGACCTATGACCTTGACCCTGAAAAGCTTCACGGGCCATAACCCCTTGCATGACCAGTGCCTGCAGTTGCACCGCAGGTGAAAAATGTAAAGTTTGTTTTCTCCCTGTTGTGTTTAACACATGTCAGCAGATCTGTTAAACCGCTCATGTGACATGCTCAACTAGAAACAGATTTAAATCATGTATTTTGCTAAATAAAATGTCAGTCATTTTCGGTTAACAGCATTATGCAATTAAAAAATTCTACTTTTTCATCTGACATGTTTTTACATATAAACACAGACAGAAATCTAAATGTCTGATCAACTGTTTGTCAATGACTGTCTGCATCCTTCCTCTCAGAATAAACACAAATTATGTGTGAAGCTTCATGGAGGCTTGTGTGTGATTGGTAAACAAGCTGACATTTAAATAAGTGTGTCTCCCACCAGGATGCTGGTGGTTTACCCTGTGGCATAAATTGTTTATAACAGTGACAAATCTTCCTCTTTTAGTTTAGGTATCTGAAACCTAAGATTACCAATTTAGGCTTTTGTTTTTAAAACTCCTTTAGAAAAGCAATGTTTAAAAAGCTATTAAAGGGTTTTAAACGGTTTTAAATTAAATGGGTCAAAAATGTAAATGGCGTGTAATGCTTACAAAATCTTTAACGTAACATTAAAACATAACATCAACATAAATGTTGGTTGCAGGGCTGCAGGCTTGTAATAAGATAAAAAGCCGCTTGATGCATTTACTGTACCTCAGACTGATAATGTTTGGCACACAGATCTATCACACATCAGACACACACCATTTGTCTGCCTGTTTATGGTGCTTTGACAGGTCATGCTTATCCACAGAACTCCCCCATTTAGGAAAGGCTGTGTAGCTTTGGCCCCGCCCTTTTTGTACCCCTCCTCTGATCCCCTCTTCATCCTCCCCCACCCAGGAGAGCACATGACTGTGCTTCTCCTGTCTCCGTGGTGACCACACTGAAAGCGATTGTAAGTAATACATTACGGACAGTTTATGTTGCTCTAACATTGTTTGGGTTTTAGCCTGCCACATAATTGACACCATCACAGAAGAGAGGAACCGGCACAGAGGGAGGTTAAGACAGGATGGTTGATACATGATGGTGCCACGATGAAGCCATATATCTCTCTTTCTTCCCCTCTCTCTTGTTATTCCTTTTTCTATCCTTCTTACTAAGCGTTATGCTCACTTACTGTTATAGCGTCCTGGTAACTAATCTCAGCTCTTAGAAAGAACATTGAGGTTTGTGCCATTGAAGGTCAAGGGTTGGAAGCAGCCAATGTTCTTCTGGTTTCTGCCCTGCATTTTGTCATCACCACTGAGGTCATGTCAATAAATCAGAAACATTGTATTTCTCATATCATGAAGGGAAAAAGAAAAACCATTACATACAGTCATATATCTTAGTTTTAATCAGCTAGCGCCAGGTAGCATATGTGCTTTTTAGTTAATTTTTTTCCCCTGAGGTGAACATGTTCCTGGATTAATACTGTATCTTGTTGGATCCAGGACATTCCTATCAGCTGATCAATCCAACTAACTCTTTACTCCTGATTGGCTGATAAAATTCCAGGGTGTAACCTTATCCCCAAAATTAAATTCCTGCGTCCATGATTGGATGACAAAAACGTTGAATCAAGATATTTACATTTTAATACCTGGACTGTTTTTGTGATTTAATTGCTTATTTTTGTGAGCACCAGTCGAGAATTTGCTTGTGGCAATATGCTTTAGTTACGTTAGTGTATGCCTTGCTGTGAGTGATAATAACATTTTAGAATCACTGATGAATGTAATAATCAGTGTGCATGTTATACTGGGTGTGTTTGCTTGTGTCTGGCCAGACCTGATCAGGACCGCTAGCCAAATTTGAAGGTCCTTGAGTTCCTTTCTTGCAGTCATTAGAGGCCTAGCAGGGATGCTAATCAGTCTGCGTTTTGCTAGATTGGTCCCCAGACTGCAGTGGAACAATCACATGTCATCACATCACACAGCTCTGCAGAAATGGGTGCCTTTTTAAACGAAATAGTGAATGTATGTGAAAGAAACAAATCAAACGTTTTCTTAAATACATCCTGAGTTTGCCAGGCGTACTCTGTTTCCTTCATTACCCTTGACTAGAGGACAGCATTTGGAAATAGGCAGAAAATGAATAGGCCCACATATCTTCTAAATACTCTGTGATGTCCCATTGAAGACATCCTCTCTAAACAGAGCTTGTAGACTTTTCCAAACCTCAGTTGCCAGAGTAGAGGAATGAATTATGTACGTGTTTGTGCTTCTCTTCTCTGTGTACATACTTCTGCCATGAAATACAAATTGGAAGCAATAACCAACAACCATCACATTCGCTTCAAAAGCGAGTGTGGAACCGAGACCTGAGCCAAATCCTATAAAGATGTAATGTCAAAATAAAAGTGTGGCATCTTTACAAAAGCTGTTGGGAGGAAAAACATCCACACTTTACCCTTCCTGTAATGTATAACCACTAAAATTCTCTCTTTTATGTTGTCTGTACTGAAGTTTACCTCAGAGTCTTGGTGCAAGAAGTTTTCGACCATAAATTTTCTTAAAGGTGCAGTATGCTACACAAACAGCACTTAGTGGAGTTAGCCAATGCGGTTTTCAGCTGGAGGGATGTAAGCCCATCGAGGAAGGGAAGCGGTCGCTTGCTATTATCTGTTGCCAGATTACTGTAGCTCAAAGAGAATGTTCCGGACTGTCCCTCGTCCTTCACTGTCTTAGTTAATTGTTGTTTTCTCTAACCAAGGAAAAGAGCTGAATGGCAGAATAGATTTAATTTCCCTAGTCTAAATATCTAGAAACATTTTCTGAATCATTGTCTTTCTCTGGGGTGAATTTTCTGGCACTAAATATGTTTTTTTGTGTGTCAATTTTTAGTATTATTCAGTATTCCTATACTTTATACTAAAGTATTAACTTAATACCTAAAATTAATCTTAATAACTACTCTCAGTTGTATATTTAAGTCATATACATGTCCTTTTATAACTGTTCCATTACAAAAAAAATTACTCAGTAGTCCACTTGCACTAATCAATTATTAGTCCATGTGCATTTGCAGCCAGCTACAGTAATAACCTGCACACTATTTGTGAATGTATCACTAGGGCACTCATTAGTGTGCTGATTCATGCCTAGATCAAAGCACAGCTTAGCTGCAGGTTTGATCTGCTGTAACAACCACTTCTTACAACAGACATTATTTTATCAGTGGCATATGAATGCCAGACCAACTTCATCTTTGATCTGTCAGTTGGCAGAATGATTTTAATGTGGGAGGTTCTGGGTCTGTCTGACATACATCCTTAACACCATATGGCTGTGTGTGGTTGGTCTAGCATTTGCTTCATGATGGTTAATGATATATTGAATGTAAACAGTTGTTTTGATTTATGACTTGTATTATCACTGTTATTTGTGTTGCCAAGGCAACAGGCTACTTCAAATAATTACATAAATAGCACAATCTGGATAAATAGCTCAACTTTGGTTAGGGACATAGTTTTTAAGATTTAGTCCCTGAAAGATGAGTCAACATTTAGTTTATTATCAAATAATCTATTAGATCTGCATTTATGGTTCTCACTGTCTGGCCTGTCATAGATTCTTAATCTACAGCTAAGAATTAAGTTAGATAGAAGGGATTAAATTTAAACTATAGGCATGGTAGTTCATCTAGCAAATAGACAAATTTAATCTCAAATGACATGAGCTGCCACTCGCCTCCACTGCAGCCATTAAGATGGATCTGTGTGAGGTCACAGGGACAGAAAGAGAATTCAGAGCTTAACTCTCAATTAATCACATTCACATAACTGCTGCTTATCTTGATATAAAGTCACTGTAGTGGTGAATTCTCTCAGTCTCTCTCATTCCCAAGTTGTTCATAAAGATGTGATCTTATTGGGACCAAAATGGGAAATCAGAGATTGTGGTTGAAATACATTCCAGGTATCGAGGGATGTGTACATTGTTGAGAAACTCTATAAACTCTACATTTCCTGTTTTCTTATCTTAAATATTTTCTGGAATTAGTTCATGGGTTCATGTATACATGTATGAAACCAATGTTTTGCTTTCAGTCTTTTAACAGGACAAAATGTATGTTGTTAAAAACACATTAATTTTCGCATCGGCCTTGTGACATTGGATGCTAGCAAGAGATCAACATGCAAGATTAATAATTTAGACCACATGTTTAGGATCTGCAAGCAGTATAATAAAAACTATTAATTTCACTATGTTTCCATTCATGACCCATGAGAGAGCTCAGACAATTTTGTTTGTGTTTGTTGCGGTATAAAATTTATTTAGCCAAACATAGACACTGAAATAACTTCATTGGAATGCAGGAAGTTTGTGGATTGTTTGAGCAGGTTCAAACCCAAAATATGTCAATAAATGCAATCACTCACCAATGGGTTAATTTAGTGAATGATGGAAACCCACCAATGGGTTTCCATCATTCACTAAACATTTACAAATCTTGTATAATGTTCTTAAAGATATTATGTTACTGTCTGATTCAGTAATGCTTTTTCACTGCTAGATGTTAATTGTTACGGGTGATTATAGCACATTTGGCACTCATTAAAAATGCATTGTGGGTGGGTTTGAGAATCAGTCGCAGGGTTTTGGGCTGTAATGCCACATGCCGCAACCGTTTAGTGAATTGAGCCCTTAAGTGTGGTCAAGACAATAACAGCTCTTTCAGACCTTGTGATACATTGTGCCAGTTTTTCAGTGGCTTCAACAGAGAAAGCCTTCCACCCATTGCACAACTGTAGAAGGTCATTCAGAGTCTCTAAGCCTTCAATTAAAGTTTTGACTCTTTCTAAATTAGTTCATCTGGTTAGATACAGTTGAGGCTGGTCTAAAGCTCCTGAGAGGTCTTCAGCTCAGAGAAACGATGAAATACAGCATTGCGTCCTATTTTCTCTGAACGTGTTGGGAATGTATGTTGAGTCTCTACGGCTGACCGCGGCTTCATCCAGGCAGAATTATTACCCCACTTTTATACAAGTCTCTTATTTATCTTCAGAGTTAAGGAAATACCAAAAGGTCTAAGTGGTGTTTGAAAGTTCTGGTAGCTTGTTGTAGGCTTAAATGGATTTTGACAATATTGATCTACTGAAGAAAACATCTGCAGTGAGAAGTTGGGGATGTCACAGTTTGTTTCCTGTGATGTGGAGAAATCTTTTGGACAGTCTGTCAGTTTATTGATGATAAAGAGATGGAGTGACACAGATGGGAATTCTACCACTTGTCAGATTGATTGATGCCAGAAGTGAAGATGGATTCTTGCAAGTGTGCAGAAATGCTATACAGCTATAGGCTTAATTGTCATTGAGTGTGCAGGAATTGCGGACCAGTTTCTCAGTCCTGACCATCTTCTCACTATTTAAAGTGTAGAAACCCCATACTGTATTTGAACATTCAATTTGTTCCATCATCTACAAGCAGATTGATTTGTATTAAAATTTGTATTAAAAAGAAATAATCATATATTTAATTGTTTTTAGTCAGTTGGCTTTTATGTGGAGATTCTACTAGTTTTCCCTTGTGTTCCTATGTCTTAATAGTATTTAGCATTTTTATATTTTATTACTTTAAAATAGTTATAACAAACAATACAATTTTTTTTAATTTTATATTTATTCTGTGAAGATGATTTTTAGCTCAATGTTTTTTGGCTGTCATGCAGCATAAACGATTATTCCTCTAGTAAACTAGTCATGTGCTTACTGCATACTTTCATTTTACTCCTGGAATTTTTTTATAATAAAAGTTGTATTTCATACAGAAGGGAAAACAAACACTTGTATTTTTCTCAACATAGCTGCATGTTGCCTTTTAAGTCCAGAGCTGGATGTGTTCCAGGGCCAAATGGATGTGTTGCTTCCATTCTCCTTGAGTGTCCACTCTTGTTTCTCTGCAGCTATGGGCCTTCACCCCTCAGCACCCGAAGGGCCTCTGCTCCTCACTGAGCCCCCTAATGCTTTTCACACCTGTGATCTGTTTAATGAGGGAGGTGTGTTTTACACTGGTCTCAGATCAGTTCACGCTTTCTGACTGCCCTTTCAACAATGCACACACTAATTCTATTTCCCTCTTCAACCTACTTCATCAAACCATCCCTAGTTTAAGCAAGTCTCCTGTCATATTTAAATTCTGCAGGATTTCTTTTCTACCTCTATTTTTAACACTTATTTAATGCTCAGAAGTTATGGCAGATCTTTTGAGAGGCTCTGAGGTAAACAGGGGTGGCGTGGAGGTCATGTTAACCAGGTGGGCCACACTTGTCATTTCTATCATCACCCCGAGACAGAGGCTTGGCTACCACAGGATCCCAAGACTAATCATTATCACAGGTGCTTAAATCCCTTTGTCTTTACACAAATATCTCAAGAGCATGAACAAACATGGGCTCTTGATTTGTCCAAAGCATCGTGTTTCATCACACATAATCCCAACAGGAAATAAAAGCAGTAATAATGGTACGGACAGCTGGGTAAAAAGTGGCCAATGCAGAACAGGAAGTCTATGCTAGTGGTCTCATTTGGGATGAGATAGAGATCTCGCTCCATCACCATTGGCAATTGTCCATATCAGGTATAACAGAGATTCATCTGCTGACCAGAGATTGCACACTTGAGACAAACTTGACATACCAGAACACCACAGCAAGCTGCTGCAGAACTCCACAATGGCACATAAAATGCTAATGGGAACGCACAGTGAAATCTGGAGAACATTCTCTGCACAGGTGTTTACATTTTGATTTGTATTTGGGAGTGCACAACTGGACC